>JAEUWL010000275.1:0-115295 GCA_018524415.1 Podaxis rugospora
CTGAGTCCACAATCCACTTTGATGATATCTCCTTGTTCAATATAAGAGCCTTAGCCATGAAAAGCTAAATTTGTTCTTCCTCTTTCTCCTGAACCACAACAATCTTGGCTGACATGTTACCTTCCTTCTTCTCACTAGTCTTCCCCTCCTTCACAGCTTGGTCAGCCATGAGCTTTCTACACTCCCTTTTGTAATGTCCCTTCCTCTTGCAATACTTGCACTTCTTATCCTTCTTGTCCCCATTATCTGACTTGTTTGTAGACTTGCCCTTTGACTTCGTTTGTACAATGAGAGCAACTTGTGAAGTACCAAGCTTGAGACTCTTCTCCTCAGTGAGGACTTGAGTGATAATGAGGTCAGTGGTGAGTTTGGAGCCATTGAGGCTAGCAGAAGAAGAATTTATGATGGTGCAAAGTGTGGAATAAGAGTTGGGGGGAGCATTGAGCATAGCATGAGCAATGACAGAGTCGGAGGGGTTTTTACCAAGGGTGCTAAGAATGAAAGCCTTGTGATGCATATTGTTCAGCTGAGGTTCCATTGGGATCTCATCAGAAAGTGTTCCATGAAAAATCTCCCTGATGAGATATACAACTATATTCTGACCTTTTCCCTCATAACAATGATGTAGCTTATCCCAGACATCAAAAGCAGACACAGCATAAATGGCACCATTAAGTGGTTCATCCTTCAAGGTCAGGGTAAGGCCTAAGCCTCCATGTCATGACATTTCCAGGCATCAATCTGAGTTTGGCCTGCAGCAACAGCAGTGGTATCAGTGCTAGAGATAGGGTCTGGACACTTCTCACTACCAACTATAATCCCTTTAAGTCCCCACAACTGGAGAACAGTGGATATGTGAAATTTCCATGTCTGGAAATTGGAGCCATCATCTTCAAGTGATGGGATGTCAAAGAGTCAATTACTTGATCCAGTGATCTGAGAAGATCCAGCAAGATTGGACATTGTGGGGGCTTATGGAATGAGTGTGGGAATAGAAGTGAATGTGAATGAGTGGTGATAATGAGTCTGATTGATATTTATAGACAGGTGGGGCCTATAACCTGTTGTAATGAGTGGCAGGGATCTAGAGTGAGAATGCAACACTCAGAATCATAGAACGAGACTAAGAATATATTGGAAAATACCTAGAGTGAGAATACAACACTGTAGGTAATATAAGTAAGGATATAATTCTATGTCAAATAGAATAGCTCACCTTAGAATTGTAGAACAAGACTGAGGTGTATAAAATGTATGAATACTCGAAAAAGAGTGTGATTATGTAAGTGAACTGGAAAGACAAGTCCATATAAGTCCTTACAATGGGGTATATACATAACACAAACTTCTCCTTGCTGATTGCAGTGCAGTCAAATGGGATAAGGCCAGTCAATGAAAATGCTTTCTTGATAAGTGGTGGTTGTAAAGTAACAAGATGGGCTTGGCTGTAAACTCCAAGAAAATTTTCCTTCAAGATATATTTGCTACTCTCATGTAGAAGCTGATCTTGATACTTGCCATACTCTGTTTTGAGAGGGCTGAATACCACAACATCCAATCCCTGATAAAGATGTGTTGTATGAGTGGGGTAACAGATCACTTTGATATTGTGATTTCAACAATGTTCAAGAAAGGCCCATGTGACATGGGAGTAATGCCCATCAATGTATAAGATTTGTGGGTGACCCTGTGCTTTTGAATGGGTTTGAAGCTCAAAATGCTTGGCATATTTGAGTCTGATAACATTATTGGTCCATCCTTTCTTTGAATACCCAAGTCTATGATGAATTTGAGTTCTACATGTTCATAAAATATGAGAATTACTTACAACACATTTGCAGGATTATCTTGATCCCATTTTACAAGATATCCTTTTCTGGCAAACAGAACAGCAGGAGGTAATGCACTTCTATCACTACCAATCATCACCAAAACAGTTATGTTTTCACATAAACCATCTTGTTGCTAATATTGCAACTTTCATCCAGTTTATCCAATCACTCTCTGGCTCCCTTCACTACCATTGGCCTGAAAGCCACTTTTATCCATAGCCCATGTACACTCAGGTGCAATTGGTTGTCCATTATCCCCTTGCAACTACACTTCCTTGACCATATCAAAATACTGCTTGTTTATCTCCTTATTTTCTGCCTGTCCACATTGGGTATCAAGTCCTTGTACCTTAAAAATATGAAGCCAATCACTATGCTTCTTGACAAATCAGTGTGTCCACTGCTTTCCAACTCCAGTCTCTGGAAACTTCATTCTATATTGGGCATGACAGATTTCATCAATGTGTTTCTTTAATCATTGATAATTGAGTGGATATCCCATGTTGGCAAGCTCCAATGTATACTTGATGACCTCCTCTGCTTCCTCAGATGTTAACCAGCTCCTCTTGGTATTTGAGTCCATCTTCAGGGTGCCACCCTTTGCCAAATTTTGAAGGGTGTTATAGTTGAGCTTCACATAAACACCCTTATTCTGGAAGTATTCCTTCTTGACATTTGCACAGACTTTCTGGAGCCTGAGATGAATGTGATCTGAGCCTATCTTCTTGAGTTGTTGTTGGTACAGTGCAACAGCCTTTCCCATGGCTTCTTTGTGCAGTTCTAGGCTGTTTTGCTGTTGCTTGGTGAGGAAGAGAGGTTTCTGAGGCATGTTAGAAGACATATAGGATTTACATGTTCAAAATCCCTCCTCACACAGTTTATTTTGTCAGAACAAGCTTGTACAACTCCATTGAATTGCAGCAGCAGGGCTGGCATTTTGTGAGGGCTCCACAATGTTATGTAGTGTCATGCTCTATCCCTAATTTTGACTTTGAGGCCTGTATTTTTCATTTCTAGACAGCACCTGCAATGCTACAGCCACAAGACTTCAGACATTTGTTGTATTGGCTAAGATGCACAAAATTAGATCATCTCCAGCTGGTTTTCTTGAGAGGTTGATGAGTGGCAAGCCAACAAAAAATTGGGAAAAGTCACAAGTTTCAAATAAGCTGCAACTAGCAATTCTCCTTTTAATATTTCAGAATATATTTAGTAGCAAATATGTGCTGCCTAATCTCAGGCTTCATTCTGCATTTTTTTTCAAGCAAAACAGCACCAGACTCACTGAGAAAGGTCAAATGTACAAGTGAGTGATAGTGTACACATGACTGGTCAATGACTGTATATGTCTAGCATTGGATATTGCAGCAAATATTACTCAAGTTCAGCATGCCACCTGGACACTGTACTCCTCAGATTTGGCTATCTTGCACACTGTTACAGCAAAATGGAGGACACTGCCAATGAGCCTAGCAGGATAGCAATTATTGTATTATGACCTCTGTTATAAACTCAGGTTATAACTAAGGCAAAGGCTTGAGGATGAGCAAAGAGAAAAGAACAGGTTGGTAAAGCATAAGGAATACAGGTGCTTTACCTAAGGTTTATATACTATAGATAGGGTAGCTAAGAATAGATGAAACAGGAATAAGTAATGGTATGAATCATGATGACTAGAAGGGTGAGTAAGGATGAAGTGGGTAAGGGGTTGAAACATGACATAAAACAGTACACTGAGTCAGCATGTTCTAAGTATAGATGAGACTATAACACATTGAGTGTATTGAAAAATGATAGGCAAAGGCAGATCAGAAGGTCTTTATTGCTGCCATCATTCTAAACCCACTTTATTCTGTTTTTCCCTTCATACAAATCAAGCCCCTAATCAATGCTAACATTCTCAAGCTCCTATCAGATCTCTACAAGCAGATGAACAAAATGGCTCCATCACTGGATTTTGTTGATGATGTATACAGTTATCTTAAGTATCAGGGCAAGTTCTCAGGAATGGATGAAACTGTTAAGGCTATGAAGTACATTGCAACCCAGAAGGTGTGTTGTTTCATACTGAATAGATTCTGTTCTAAATATGTCTCTCATTAAGGGAAAGAACCTGATCCTGTCAAGGTTCTTTCTCAATTTGGCTTTTCAAACATACCAGACACTCCATTCTTATCACTTGCAAAACAGATTCTATCAATATCAGCTAGCTCAGCCTCATGTAAGGGGTTGTTCAGCTTGTTTGGGTCCATCTTGACCAAATAGCATAGTCAGCTCAGCACTCAACATGTGGTTGACCTTGCTGAGATTTGTATGCATATTTGAGATGAGTATGTCCAGAATGGGTTAGTCTCAAAGGAGCATGCTAGGATGCTATTTAGCTCATTCTGGGATACTGGTATATTCTTTTTTCTTATCTGTGTGAAATTGCTGTCTAACTATATAATTCAGGCATAGAAAATACAATGTCATCTCAAGGATCCTTGGGCACTATGGATAGTGAAGAACATGAACCACCTGCACCACCTTTCCATGCCTTTGTGGAAGATGCAATTCAGTGCTCTGAGAAGGATGATCTTGGTGAAGCACCAATAGATCATCTGAGCTCTTATAGTGCAGGATCAGGTCCCCTCAAGATCAGAATTATGGAACTCTTCAATTTCTCAAATACAGAGTGGCTTGACATCCTGATGAAGTGATCAAAGGTGGTGGCTGAGAATGAAGTGTATGATATGCTGAATGGTAATCACAACAATGATGGAGAGATTGAACTGGATGTAGCAATGGAACAAATTTTTTTTGGTGTTTGAGCTTTGTTTCCAGCTTTACTTTTCCCTTTAAATGTTTATTACAGTCCTCTCTATGATACAAGGTGGTACAGTAATGAATACTGTAGGTAGAACATCGTTACTAATGTCCTCAGGGTGAAGGCAGAAAGAACCACTATATATTACCTGTAGGTAGAACATTGTTACTAACCTATAGGTTATATGTGAATATACGAACAGAGAGGTAAACAGGAAAGAACACTTACGTCCTCAGGGTGAAGGAAGAAAGAACGACTGAGGACGTCAATCTAAAGTCCAATGTATAAATATGTATCTAATAATAAAACAGAGTCACGGGATTGAACTGGTAAACTTGGACAAATGTCCTACAAATACAATGGAATGCACATCGGAGCGTGAGCATTATACAATGGGTGACCCATGGGAGGTGTCGTGGGAGATCTTTGCTTCTGCGGCTAGTGTGACCTAGCAAAGCCATCACAAATTGGCTAAGCGATCAAGCCAATTTGCTTAGCCATTGGCTATTCGTGGCTAGCCATTGGCTTGCACAACACTGCACCACCATCCCCCAGGCGCTTAACGCGTCTGGGGTGCCATAGTCTACGAACATCTCATTAATCCTCTTCTCTGACGTCTCTTATCGCCAGTCGCTTCCTCAACAGTACTCCAGCATCAAGGCCAATGTATTATACCGGGTTGCCACTGCCAATGGCAGGGCTTTAACCCGCCAACCCCTCCGTGACCCATTGGCCCCACAGTCCATCTCACCCATCCTCCGAGCTTCTCGAGATGGTGGATTATCCCATAGACCATCGCCAACTCCCTGCTGGGGACGTCAATTCCGAAAGGAGGCCTGAGACCAAGCTCCGCAAAGGGGCAGAGGGGGTTCGATTCCCCACTCAAAGGTACACGCATGAATGAGCTGATGGGAATATGCGACCTTTAGATTTGACTGGACTCTGCAAGAGAAGATAGTTGAATTGGCAAAATACACATACAACAATACAATTGAGTTGTTCACTCGTTCACGGAAGGAAACTGGAACTCAGGTATACATGAAGCTTTCGCTACATACGAAGAAAACGTGCGCTTGCTTGCTACGAGCTTTTCGTCAATCATCTTTGGACATGCAGTTCCATCGTCAAGCCGCATCATTACTTCAACACAACCGCTGCAAGGCTTTTCGAGCTCTTGCATTGAGGCGAGGATCAATGATAGGGACTCCAAACGGACTTGCGACTTCATCGTCAGCCTGGAGATCGAAAACGATATCTGACGGGCGCCGCAGGCCGTGGGTGGTAGGGACAAGGTAAAACCTTTTAAAGAACCTGATGTCGAAAGACCGGGTCTGCGTCCAGGCCCAGAATTTGTTCAACCAGTGAATCTGATCACTGGTCGCCATCTGCTGTGACTGAGAGACATACGGTGAAGCACAAAGATAAACGAAAACTCGAACTATGTTGAGTTTAGTCACATTTAACACACCAGGTCCGTCCTTGACCAATGCTTTGCGGACGTCTGGTTCGAGTTGCCTGAGTGACACTGCATTGGGATCGTAGATGGCAAACAGGTCTTCCTCGATTTCGTTGAGGAGGACATGTTTTTTTCCGAACCCGGTCGATGCAGTGAGAGCCAGTCGAGCTCCAGAAACCGACGGAATGAGAGGGAGACCCACGACGTTACGGAGATTCAATGTTGACAGGAGGTAGCGGAGGATGGCTCGAACATCTGCGTCATCGAGAGCTTTGAGCTTGTCAGCGAAAGGCTAAAAGTGACAGTTAGTCAATGGTGAAAAATCGGAAAAACGGCATTTACACCTTTAGTCTTCTATGTGCGGTCTCGGGTGATAAGATCCGGGTTCCACGCGAGATGGTGGATGAGCGGGAACTGAAACGTTTAATGAATGCGATTTCCATTTCGGGAGAGTGGTCCTGAATATCCCCCCAGATCAGATCCTGCATTTCACTGACGGACAATGGGAAGGGATGGTTGGGATCAAGGTATCGCAACATATCCTGATTTATAACACGAAGGTCGAGGTACACAACCGACTCCAGCCGTGGAAGGGTTGGGACTTTTCTCGGATCGACACCACGAACCGTGACAGTGCTAGCGATGGACGTTCTGCGGGTTGATGGTCCACCATCCGAAGACGCTGACATAATGGGGAAGATGGGGAGCGCACGGAGCCGCGAGCGGAGGAGGTTATCTGCCGACATTGACCCATGCCGAACACAAGCGGCAGGGAGGTTTTTAATGAGATAGGCACATAAATAACTTGCCTCACTCTCAGTGAATTTCACGCTGATCATCGTTGGCATTGTAAGCAGAAGGGCATGGATGTTGGAGCTTGGCTGTAACTGCTTCAAGGCCCCACGCGCTCTCGCGTTGAGGCGAGGATCGATGACAGGGACAGTCAAACGCTCCAGCAAACTCGCAAATTCGTGATCACCCTGTGGATCGAAAATGCTTTCCGAAGGGCGCTGAAAGCCCTTGGTGGCAGGGACAAGATTGAATACATCGAGGAATCGGAGGTCGGAAGACCAGGTCTGCACCCAGTCCCAGAATTTGTTCAACCAGTGAATTTGATCACCGGTCGCCACTTGCTGGTACTGAGAGGCATATGGTGAAGCGCTGAGGTAATTGGAGATGCGGGCTATGCTGAGTTTAGCCACGTTTAACACACCAGGTCCATGATTGACCAATGCCTCGCGGACATCTGATTCAAGTTGCCTGAGTGACACAGCGTCTGGATCATAGATGGCGAACAGATCTTCCTCGGTTTCGTTGAGGAGGACATGGGATTTTCCGAAGATTGACATGGCGAGAGCTATTCGAGGTCCAGAAACCGACGGGATTAGAGGAAGGCCTGCGATGTTACGGCAGTTCGACGTTGATAGAAGGTAGCTGAGAATGGCTTGGACGTCTGTGTCGTCGACAGCGGGGATCCTGTCAGCCAGGGGCTGGGGGTGATGATTAGTACATGTTGATGACTCGAATAATGCTGTTTGCACCTTCAGCTTGCTATACGCAGTCTCGGGTGACAACACGTCGTTGGTCAGGCGTCCGGCTTGTATGACCTGCATCAGATATTGTGGAGGTTGGGTTACCAGAACGCCAGCACGAGCCAAAGCAGCTAAAGTGCCGGCTTCAGGGTGTTCACCGGCAATGAGGATAGCAGCGGCAGGCTTATGAGGGGTATTCGTGCCGGCCACTGGTGGAGCGGTAAGGCTCAGGGCGTAATGGGCAACATGGAAAGATATATCCTTCCAATACGCATAATCTCCAGAATCCACCTCATCTTGGGGGCTGGGCCATACGTCAAGGATGCTCTCGAAGTCATCATGTGTAACAAGAACTTTGAGAAGCACGGACCATGCGAGGGGGATGTAAGTATCGAAAAGTAGCCGATTCCATCCAGTCAAAGTGCTGCTTGCAGAAATCAAGGAATGGAAAATCTCCACCCAAATGAATAACGCACCGGTCACACAAGTCTTCGATAGTTCCCACCGCTGCTGTCTTACGAAGGTTCTGTCGTGATTGCGTCAGCACAAAGAGGGCATTGATATGAATGGGAAACCCTGTTCGCAATGGCAGAGGGTGATGGGTGAAGAGTCGACCAATCTTTGTTGAAGGTGGTGAGTCAAGGGGAATGGCAAGGTCAACAGTGGGGTCGAGTTTGTACCGGTTTAGTGTAGGAGTGGGGTTGCCACCAAGCCGCTTGGAAAGCGTCCCCACTGCCCCTGTTTTGGAAAAGGGAGCATGAAGAATCCGCCATTCCCCCTTTTCCAATGTGCGAGCAATAGTAGTTTGGATGGTAGCCTTGTGTATTTCGTACTTTCCATAAGGCACCGGTGGTGTTCTGTTGATTGTCGCACTCGCGATCTGTGTCTTCTTCCCGTTAGCATTGATCTCGAAGATATCAATTGAGGAAACATTGCGCAAGAAGAGTAGGGAGATATTCAGCTCTTCTGCCGCAAAGCTCCTGAGTAATTTCGAGATCTCGTCAGGAGAGGTGATGTTGTCACTGATCTTACTTGCAGAAGTACGTAATGGAAGGCGCAGGATGGTGCCATGGAAAGGTTTCCCCCAATCGGAGCGTGATAAAAGTGGGCTGAAAGCAGCAAGATGGTCACCATAGTCCTGGGAGCCGTGCCCGAGGTCCAACCTTACACCACCCCGAACGCCAGAGGTTCCCACGAACTCGTGTTTCAAGTCAAGGATGGCAAGGTGAAGTCCAGAAAGTATGTGAGGCGTATCGGTTACCTAGGCTGGAGTTGGTGACACCCCACGATGAGTAAAGAATTAGACGGACATGGTAACACGAGGGAAGCCCAATCCCGGAATCGCAGGCTTTCCTGTCTCACAAATAAGTCGCAATAGAATCAGTGTGATTCAAGGGGGCATACTCACGAAGTATCCGCAGCCTTCGACAGTTGATGGGTACTCCTCAACGCCTCCCAGTCATCCATTTGAATGAGTGTGTCGTTATGGATCATGAAGGCCGGTCCTTGGGTCCTGGCAAAATAGGGATGATACAAGTCTTTAGTGCCATGATAACGCCGGTCCAGAACAAAAACCTGTAAATCGGGGTGTGAGAACCTTTTTGGAAATGGGGAGATAACCGAGAGACCTGTTTGGTGGCCTGAGCATCATCTGAAATATGAAGGATGTCATGTAGGAACGTATTTGAAAACGGATAGCCTCCCAGAATTGCGTGTATTGGGGAATTTGGAGAAGCGCTCTGACCAGAGTCTTCGAACATGCTGGTTGCGGCCGGTGCTGAGGGTGACCCATGGATCCTTATATAAGGAGTCATGAACCCTTCCCAAGAATAGTGTGTCCCTTCGACCACCATGTGGCATTTAATGTGCTTATTCGAGTGTTGGTGTTCTGCGGCATGATGTCACCCCCCGCTGCTCAATCAATCAGAACTATGTGGTCTTAGCAAGTGGTTCTCAATCTCCAGCCGTTAGCGAGTCTTAAAAGAGTTCAAAACGCAGATTTGTTATCATACAAGGATTCAGAACGTAGAGCCATATTATTACAACATAGTAGCACAAGATTCACCCAAAGCCTCAATTGTGGGCCGTGTTTACACTGTTCTCCCTCGCTTGCTGAACTAGTCGTGCATTGTTCCTCTCGTATTCGTTGCAGTAAGCCTCCAATTCCGTAGAGCGAGTATAGTCAGCTATCATTCGAACTATAATGAGCGTCAATAAACAGCTGGGCTGGTGATGAGTCAACCTTTGGACGCACCATGATCCAAGTTGAACGGATCGACCATCCTCATCTTAATAATGACATTCTGCACGACAAGTTGTGCATCCGTCATGGACCAGGAGCACATGAGCGTAAGCATCTCCAATGCTAAATCAATATCGGAGTCCTCCCTCCTCAATCTGGGCTCCTTTGCCGTATATATGTGATCTAACTCCAAGTGAGACTAATCTTAGTGGCGGTCAAAAGCGAACCTACCAAGAACGTGTTCTACACATCGCCGAGAGAACTTCTCAACGCGAACATGAATAGGATTATCCGCGGATGCGTCACCGGCTTCCCTAAATGACCCGGAAAACATCTTCTGAAAGTGAGCATTATAGGCAGCCAAGTATGCACGATGCGCTTGGACAGGTTTGTCATCGGGCGGATCGCAAATAAAGTTGACGTCGGTACATATCCCATCCTTCCTCATCTGGTCAAAGCTGGTACACAGATTCGTCAGACGGCTCTCGTCAGTTGGCCGTTCGGGTGAAGTGTCCGTGATTTGACCGTAATCAATGTCGACTGCTCCAGCTGCAACGAGAAGCGGGTGAAAAGGTTTGACGAAGTCTCTCGGGGATTGGAGGAACCCTGTATCATAATCATCAAGTAATATGTGATCGCCTCTCTTCCAGTTCCAGTCTTCAGGCCTTTCAGGGGGAGAATCAACGTTGAGGAATAATGGGATCCCGGCTTTCGTGCATCCGCGCAAGTGTTGTTCCGCATCCTTAGCGTGATCATTGAGCCATCCGTACGTTTGCTTGACATGATCCAGAAGTGTAACATGGCATCGGCGGTTTTGCACTTGATCTTCAGCCACCTGAGTAACCAAGACGACGAGATGGTTAACCTGTAATTCCACTATCAGTTCAACTATCGCTTTCGTTATGTATGGGACGGGCGCACCACTTCTTCAGCCGTGGGAACGCCCAAGCTCGGATATACCATCAAGACTCGTTGGTGAGGTTCTGATTGGAAGAGAGCGCGCTGAGACCAAGCGATTGCCTTAAATTCTGTCCGAACTAGCTTGTTTGGTGATACTGTCGGAGGTAGGAAACGAGTATGGGGGGTGATGTACCTAGAAGCGGAAACTCCCTCAAGAGGTGGGGCTGGAGACATATTCCGGGGAATGAAGCGAAGGTTGTCAAGGGCTCTCCATTGAGATTCATTGCCGGAAACAACACGAAGAGGGAGATCCTCAGAGAAGATCCTAAAAATGACTGCAGCCCGACTCGTAAGATCGGCATCAGTTGCGTCCTGGAAAACAGTCACGCAGTCCCTGAACATAGCCATGTCCAATTCAGCCTGCCTCTTCAAGCCGAATGATGTAAGACGATTCTCGAGGACGCGGAATGAGGGAAGAAGGAAGCGCTCTGAGCCAGTTCCAAACGCAGCTGAGAATAGAGCATCTTGAGATGAATAGAGGGTATTGGACTCCTTGATTGCCCATCTCGAGTTTGGAACAGGAATAGAAGTGGCTGCTGTGTCAGATGATAGGAGAATACAAATCAGCTGCATATAATTCCACTCTAATTGCTGGTCTAGACTGAGGGGAATTCGGAGGAGATTTCGAATCGAGGAAGCTGGTTGGATGTTCATGGAAAGCAAGGTAGGACTGTATTTCACGATTACCTGGGGTGTGAAGGCAAAGTGGGCGATCGCCTCCCCATCAATATCTCGTGGCAACATAACAGCATCGCTGGCGGATACATATGCACCATCAATGGCCGTCCAGATGGGCAGCAATCTGCACTCGTTGTGACTTTTGAAGTAGGTCCGACTTTGTCTTCCAAGCTGTTCCCGCACCCATGAGACGAAACGTTGGTGATTGTCATGGTCCAAAGAGTTGAACAAGGTCGATATGGATCCACCGCGCCCCAGCAGGATAGAAAGAACCCCTTTGAAGCCAAGAGACGCTATAGTAAGTGCAGAGTGTATCGGGTATGAGAGATGCGTGGTATCGACCGGGGTAAAGCCCATCTGAATGAAACATTGGGCTAGCCACTGGTGCTCGTCTCCTCTAAAATTGGCAAGGATGACAGAACGTGTCGCGCAATGGGAAATTGAGATATAGTTGCCAGTGGTGAGAGTAGGAATGAGAGGATAGCCCTGAATTGCGGTATTCGAGATTCTGAGGGCCGGAAAGACGTCCCAGAACTTTCCAATCCATCTGCGCAATGCGGGTTCCACATTCTCCGTGACGGGTGATGGCGATAGGAAATCGTTCAAAAGAGTCGAGATATCTCCATCTGCCAGCTTCTTCACGTTGAGAGCGTTCCGTTCCAGAAGTCTTGTTACGTCAAGCCTGCTATCTACAAGGCGGTGGTGTTTGAAGACCCCGACTGATTCTGGCGGAACCACATAGAAACATGATTCAGAGGGTTTCTGAAACTTCGTAAACGACCCATCCGCCAATGGGAGTAACTCCAGCTCTAGCAGATGGTTTTGTGCATCCGAATCATTCGCCAAATAGTTGATAAGCTCTTGGAGTTGTTCAAACTTGAGCGTTGATGCCGCAAACGATGCCGAGTTGGTGATGATTTGGTTGTGCACGTACATCGGAGAAACTCGAGGCAACTGGTCGCTCAATCGGCGGGTAACAGAAGATGGCAATTCAACGAAATCAGTAGGTTGTATGATTGTCAAGACCTTGGCGACGGCTCTAGGAAGATGGGTGGCAATATGGGCAGCTCGGGGAGAGAGAGCGTGAGGATGGTATCTGCTCCTGAAGATGCGGTTCTCCGATGTAACAGCCATCTCATAGACTGCATGTAAGACCGTATTTGATATGGCGTCATGGGCTTCTTTTGGCACGACGTTTGAGTTCCCTGGCCAATATACCGCATTATTCGAGAGCTGAGCACGATCCTCTAATAAATGTAGGTAAAGCGCAGGCAATACAACAGTCAGGAGCCACCTATTGTAGTTCGTCTCAGGGTTTTCGTATTCGTCCAGTCGAACGGATCGCCGGTCAGAGGCCAAGATGAACGATCCAGAAATATGGACGGGAAGATCGAGTGCAATTGGGAGAGGGAGCGTCGCAAATAACTTGTGTTTGGGACCAGGGGACTGGCATGCAGCAATTCGGACAACGGGAGGGAGCCTGAGTCGATACTTCTCCTGCAACAAAGGAATGCATGACGGAAGGCACTGGTCCTTCACGGTAAGAGACAAGATCCGCCATTCTTGGTTCCCCTTGAGGGAACCGGGACAGGTGATGGTGACTGTGTGTGCATTGACGTTGTCCTTGATCTCGGCAGGATCGCTGCGGGACGCCGCGACAGACCAGAGTAGAGGTCCGCGTTGTCCCCGGTTAAAAAGTCGTGCAGATGTTATAGAGGTGAACAGGAGACAGTCGGAAGCGAGGTTTGTGAAGCCGAAAAGGACGTCACGCAACGATGCAGTCCTCCGGAAGATGGGATCGACGTCAAGGAACTGCGTACTCGACCGGAGAGGAAGTCGAAATAACGTCTGGAGGTTGACTGTTAGAACACAGGAAGTGTCAGAATCGAGTCTGCGTACCCCGCCATACGAATACTCTTCGTTGATATCACTGGGCAGGTTGAAGCCAAACAGTCCTTGCAGAGGAGACAAATGGTCGCCGTAAAACCTACAAAGGGAGTTTAAAAGCAGGAGGAATGCGTTTGTCTTTGTTCTTACTTCCTGACTCGCGACAGCGGTAAGCGAAGCGAGGCCCTATCAATTGATAGATGTGCCTTGCATGGATTCAAGAACAGAACCTGGTCCACAGAAACGATCATAGCAAACTGGAGTAGTGTAGGGTTAAACCTCTTCGTTATGGAGAGCTTGGGCAAGAACAAACCTCGGTGATGGGGAACATAGTCAGAGCTCCAAGCCCGAACTGTCCAATGGTATCCTTTCTGCTCGTTTTTCCGCCTACACCGGTCCGCAATATGCCTTTGAAGTCGTCGTCGCTGAAGGTACTGTTGTTGTGGATGACGAGTGCAGGAACGCGTTGGAATTCAGCACAGCGTGGGGAGAGCAAGGCCGTGGTTGGTGCCATCTGTTCATCGACGAGAGCGTTAAATTCTGTAGCACCGGCGTCTGCGGCGTTTGCGAGAAATTCGAGAAGCAGCTGGGAGTCGGTATATTCCCTCAAACGGTTGCGGATAGTCGTCATAAGATCCTCTCCCATATCGAGGTCGTCAACCTGATCCAGTACCCCCACCAAACCTAACCGTTTCAAACCCAGGTCGCTTGCGAGCTCGGAGGAAATGCCCTGGTGGGTCAGAGTGTTATGTCCCATGTCAATAAAACACGAGCGAGGTCCAACATCGTTATAACAAACACTGTCAAATGGGCGGAGGGTACCGCTAGTGTCTGGAATGTAAAGATGGGTGCGTTCTTCTGCAGTAAGCTGAGGAAGCCAGCTCAAGAGACGAATGACGCCGTGAATAGCACGCCTATTCAGTGACACCGTGAGCCTGGAGTTATGAAGAAACTGCAGTTGTGCCAAAATAGTTTCTTTCGACGGCCTGCCAAGCAAGAAATTTGTGATTCACCAGAACCAATAAAGATTGTTACACACCTTTTAACGCAACCCATACATTGTAGGAACGCACATACTTGTGGATGGCGATACGAATCAAAAGCAACCGAGCTGAAGCCGATCTCAGGTATGTCCTCCTCCCCCAGAAGCGCGAATTCGGCAGTCTTGAGTTTGCCATCACGGGATGGGATCCACTTTCGACCCTGGAGGACCTCACGAATGTTAGAAAGCTCCCCTTCCGCAAGACTTCGATGCCCAAGTTCCTTGACGATTTCGCAGACTTTCTCGTACGAAGGCTCAGGAGCCTCCAAAACCTTGACCAACTGCTGAACAACGACCTCAAATGGAACTCTGCAATCCCAAGGAAATACTTGACGGAGATAGTGACCAATGCGTACATCGGGGGCCACCATCAGCATCACCTCGTCGAATAGCTCCTTTCTTCTAAAGTGGGATGATGGATCTCGGCATTTCAGGGGACTTCTGAGACCTTCCAGTGTCGGAATCCATTCAACTTCCAACGAGAGGTACGAGGAGTTGAAGAGACCATGACAATCAAGGCGCGCGTCATTGATATGGCTGATGAGAATGCGAGCGAGGTGTTCTGGTCGTTGGCAATCACCGCCCGCGATGAAACGGATACGGTCACGGATGATATCCACGGAGAGCCCAGTGATGAAGAGGTTGAGACTCTGGAGATCAGCAATAAGAGGCCTGAGAATGTCTCGTGACGTGTCAGGAAGCGAGGACGATGCTCCCGGAAATAAGGCGGCAATGGGAGCTTGAGGGTCGACGAGGTCCTTGGGCATTCGACGACTCCCATCGCTAGCAGGTACGAAGCTAGTGTTGGCTAACTGATCCAGGATTCCACGCGAGATGATCGACGAGTTGGAGCTGAGGTATCTGACAAACGCAATCTGCATTTCGAGCGACTGGTCCTGGAAATTCTCCAACATCAGATCCTGCATTTCGCTAACGGACAGTGGGAAGACATGGTTTGGATCGAGGTATCGCAACATATCCTGATTTATAACACGAAGGTCGAGGTACACAACCGACTCCAGCCGTGGAAGGATTGGGATTTTCCCCAGATCGACACCACGAACCGTGACAGTGCTAGCGATGGACATTCTGCGGGTTGATGGTCCACTATCCGAAGACGCTGAGATGACGGGAAAGATGGGGAGTGCACGGAGCCGCGAGCGGAGGAGGTTATCTGCCGACATTGACCCATGCCGAGCACAAGCGGCAGGGAGGTTTTTAATGAGATAGGCACATAAATAACTTGCCTCATTCTCAGTGAATTTCACGCTGATCATCGTTGGCATTGCAAGCAGAAGGGCATGGATGTTGGAGCTTGGCTGTAACTGCTTCAAGGCCCCACGCGCTCTCGCGTTGAGGCGAGGATCGATGACAGGGACAGTCAAACGCTCCAGCAAACTCGCAAATTCGTGATCACCCTGTGGATCGAAAATGCTTTCCGAAGGGCGCTGAAAGCCCTTGGTGGCAGGGACAAGATTGAATACATCGAGGAATCGGAGGTCGGAAGACCAGGTCTGCACCCAGTCCCAGAATTTGTTCAACCAGTGAATTTGATCACCGGTCGCCACTTGCTGGTACTGAGAGGCATATGGTGAAGCGCTGAGGTAATTGGAGATGCGGGCTATGCTGAGTTTAGCCACGTTTAACACACCAGGTCCATGATTGACCAATGCCTCGCGGACATCTGATTCAAGTTGCCTGAGTGACACAGCGTCTGGATCATAGATGGCGAACAGATCTTCCTCGGTTTCGTTGAGGAGGACATGGGATTTTCCGAAGATTGACATGGCGAGTGCTATTCGAGGTCCAGAAACCGACGGGATTAGAGGAAGGTCCGCAATGTTACGGCAGTTCGAGGTTGATAGAAGGTAGCTGAGAATGGCGCTGACACCTGGGGCATCGAGAGCTTTGATCTTGTCAGTCAAAGCCTAAAATAACAATTAGTCAATGGTGATGTCTCGAACAAGGCCGTCCAAACCTTCAGTGCGCTATAAGCGACTTCAGGTGATAACATTTTGTTGTTGAGCAGGTTCCCATCTCGCATGACCTGTGTGAGATATTGTGGAGGCCGGGTTACTAGGAGGCCTGCGCGAACAAGAGCGGTCAAGGTATCATGTTTGGATGATTCATCAGCAACGAGAAGAGACGTGGTGGTTGCATATTCAGGAGGATCCGTGCCGAATACCGGCCAAACAGCATGATCCAGGGCAGAGCGAGCAACTTGGAGAGGCATATCCTTCCAATACGCATAATCCCCCGAATACACTTTGGCCTGAGGACGGGGCCATGCATCAAAGATGTTCTCAATACCATCGCGTAGAACAAGGGCTCTGAGAAGCGCGGCCCATGCTAGGGGAATATAGGTATCGAAAAGTAGCCGATTCCACTCGATTAAAGTACTGCGCAACAAAGTTAGGGAACAATAATCTTCACAACAAACGGGCAACACACTGATCATCTGAGTTCTGGACAATTCCGATTTCTCCTCCGTTGCGTAGGTTCTGTCTCGAGTGTGTCAATGAAAAGAGGGCATTGATGTGAACAGGGAACTCTGTTCGCAATGGAAGAGGGAGATAGGTGAAGAGTCGACCGATCTTTGTTGAGCATGAGAAGTCGAGGGGGATCGCGAGGTCGATGATTGGACTAAGTTTGTGCCTGGAGAGAGTGGCAGCGGGGTCTCCGCCGAGCCGCTGGGAGAGCCTTTTCATTGCCTCTGCTTCGGAAGTGGGAACATGAGCGATCCGCCATTTTCTCTCTTCCGACAAGCCACCAAGTGAAATTTGGATAGTAGCTTTGCATGTCTTGTATCCAAGCTCTCCTTCTGGCTCCAGTTGCGCTCTATCAACCGCTGCCTTTGCGATCTCTGTCTTCTTGCCATCCGCACTTATCTCGTAGATTTCGATGGAGGCAACATTGCGCAAGAAGAGTAAGGAGACATTCATCTCTTCTGCCGCAAAGTCCCTAAACAACTTCGATATCTCGCTGGGCGAGATAATTTTATCGCTGATCTCACTCGCAGAAGTACGCAAAGGGAGGCGAAAGATAGTTCCATTGAAAGGTTTTCCCCATTCGGAAGGTGGGAGGAGGGAATCAAAGGCAGTGAGATGATCGCTGTATGCCTGATAATCGTTTTCAAGGTTCAGTTTGACACCACCAATTCTAATGCCAGAAACTTCGGCGAATTCGTGTTTCGGGTCAAGGATAGCAAGGTGAGGTCCGGAGAGTATATGAGGCATATCAGTCACCTGAGGTCCCGTTAGCAGCATATTGTCAGGAATAAAGAAAAAAACGGACATGATAACACGATCGAAATCCGATTCCATATTTGCCGATTTTCCTGCCTCGCATATAAGTACCAGCGGAAACAATAGAGTTGAACAGAAGGTAATTACGAAGTATCTGTGACCTTGGATGATTGATGGATACTTTTCAATGCTTTCCAGTCATTCTCTTGAATCAACGCGTCGTTAAAAGCCAGAATGGCGGGTCCTTGGGTGTTAGCAAGGTAGGGATGATACAAGTCTTTCATGCCATGATGACGCCAATCCAAAATAAAGACCTTGGTTTGGGGGATTGAGGACATCGGTACCGTTATCAAGACAGGAGACAGACCTGTTTGAGGGCCAGAGCGTCATCTGAGTTCTGAAGAATTTCACGTAGTAAACCAATGGAGAAAGGGTAGCTTCCTAAAATTGCGCGTATTGCAGCAGTTGGGGCAACGCTCTCACCAAAGCCTTCAGTCATGTTGGTTGCTGTAGCCTGGGTGCGATCGATGGACCTTATATATATATAAGGAATCAGCGGCTGACCTTGTTCTCGGAATGAGCATAATCAAGCCTCGTCAGTTGCCACGGAAGCAATCCGGAGCGACAACAATAGCATTTACCACTATCCGAGATGCCTTCTATAAGTAACCAGAAGCCCTGCATTGAGCGCTGAAACATGGCTTGGTCCTTGATCCTGCTCATAACTTCCTCAGGCCGCAGGTGCAGGAGACCACGGGGCTCTTCGAATAGGCTTACAAGAAGCAACCAGGTCGCTTCTCGTTCCGACCGCTCACATGAGTATGAACCTTCGCCGAACAAAGTAGAACACCTGCATAGAAAGCACATCATGTACAACGAGATAGACTTCTCGACAACTATCACCGATGTCACTGATAACGTTAGCTGTCGGCGGCCGGCCAAGGATGTACCTACTTACAAAGCAGAGTGCGGTGGGCCGCTCAGCTGACAAGCACAACTGATGCGACTGGCTCAGAAAGCAAGAGCAAAAGCGGAGTTAGAATTACGTGGTGCAAGGGCTCGAAGGTGAGGGAGCTCAAGGTTAACTCTGAGGATATCTGACAGGGCAATTCCATTGCGGAAATTGGGGGTCAGACGTTACCACACATTATGAATCCTTCGGATGTTTATACCCGCAGTCGTCGAAGCACAAGAAATCGGCACGTAGACTTTCGCGGTGTGCGTCTGTTGCAACCATCCAACGGTGTTGTGGCTTTAGATCTGAGGGGTAAATGCATACTGTACATTGATACAAGATACATAGACAGGCAGCAGAAGGCATAGAATTTGTGTAAGATATTCATCAGAAGCTCAGTTATGAGCGACACTTCCCTCTCTCGCTTGCAGAACCAGCTCCATGTTGTTTATCTCGTATGTATTGCAGTAACTCAACAAAACCCTCGATTCCGTGAGACGGGCCGTAGCACATACTGAGACCAGGCATTAAGCATAAGCACCGAAGAACCGACATCGCAGACATACCATCATCGAGGTTGAAAGGATCAACCATCTTGAGCTTGATGATAATATTCTCCACTGCGCGCTGTGCATCCACCATTGACCAACGATGCGCGAGTGTAAGCATCTCCAGCGCTAGCTCGATATCCGAATCTTCTCTCTCCAACTTGGGCGCCTTTCCCGTGTACGCGTAATCTGCCCTTGAATGAGATTAAGGGATACATGGAGAAACGATTTGACATACCAAGAATACATCCAACACAACGTCTCGAGAATCCAGGAACTTCAATGACGATGGGTTCTTTGTCAGAGGCCTTACCAGCCTCACGGAAACCCTCGGAGAACATTACCCGGAAGTAACTGCTATACGCGGCCAGGTACGCACGATGCGCTCGCAAGGGATCGTTATTTGGGAAGTCGCAGACGAAGCTAACATCGGTGCATATCTCGGTTTTCCTCATTTCATCAAATGTAGCGCGAAGGCCGTTGGACAGACGATCATCGCTTGCCGGTTGTTGCTCTGGAACTTCGACTCCCACTTCGTGTCCGTATTTGATAATGACCGCTCCTGCAGCAATAAGAAGTCGACGGAAGGACTTGATAAAGTCTCGTGGGCACTGGAGGTTTCCCGTGTCATAGTCATCGAGCAAGATGTGGTCAGCACGTTTCCAATTCCAGTCTGTCGCATTATCGGGGGGCACATCGTCATTGAGGAACAATGCCATCCCGCTACATTGGGACAAGTAACGTTTCGACTCCTCCGAATGGTTGTTGAGCCATTCGTACGTTTGCTGGAGGTGGTCCAACAGCGGCACACGACATGAAGTAACATTCGCTTGTTCACGGGCCACTTTGGTTACTAGGACGACGAGATGATCGACCTGCACTTAATTGTTATTGCTGATACTGCTATCACATTTACGACGAAACATACCACTTCCTCAACAGCCGGAACGCTCAGATTCGAATACGTCATCAACACTCTTTGGTGAGGCTGCGTGTCATAGAATGCGCGTTGAGACCATGCAATCGCTTGGAACTCTTCCCGTACAAGATGGTTCGGTGACACGATATTTGGCAGCGATCGAATGTGAGGAGCGATATATCTTGTATCGTCGGTGGTTCCTAGGGGACGAGGGGACGTATTACGGGGAACGAAGTTCAAGGTACCCAGATATCTCCACTGAGCCTCCTGATTAGAACCTGCAGCACGTAACGGGAGTTCTTCGCAGAAGATTTGAAAGATAGCAGCAGCTCTCTCCCGACGATCATCTGTTTCGGGGGAACCTTGGAAAGCTTCCACGCAAGTTCTGAACATGTCCATACTGAGACTATGTTGTCTCTTCAAACCAAATCGCTCGAGTTGGCTCTCGAGGCGCCGGAACGATGGGAGAAGGAAACGGTCTGAGTTATCTCCAAACGATGCCACAAATAAGGTGTCGCGAGAAGAATAGAGTGTCGTGGATTCTTGTATGAGTCGTTGTGAGTTTGGGACAGGAATCCCGTCGCCATTGGAAGTGAATGAAAGAAGTACGCGAACAAGCCTGTAGTAAGCGTCGTCCAGGCCCTCTCCCAAACGCATCGGAATGCTAAGAAGAGATCGAAGATTGGAAGGAGGTTGTATGCCCATATTCACAAGCAACAAATCATAGCCTACAACAGTCATGGACGTAAACGAGGCAATCGAGTCCGAGGAAACGTTGCGCGGAAGCATCTGAAGGTCGTTCGCAGAAACGAATGAGCCATTTCCTGACCTCCAGATCGGCAATGATCGATACTGCCAATGCCTCTGAAAGTAGTTCCTTTTCCGGTTGGCAAAATCGGCACGAATCCAGGAAATCAAACGGACGCGCGTTGCGGAGTCTAGGCGATCGAATAACGTCGATACCCCTGCAGGATGATTAAGGATCTTGGAAAGTACGCTCTCAACCGTCAGCTGTGAGGACCTAAGGGCGTTTCGTAGCTCCTTTGACAGCGCTCCTATGTTCACCAGGGTAAACCCCATGCGGACCAGGCACTGAGGCAACCAGTCTCTGTCAACGAAGTCGGCAAGGATGATGGAAGGTGTATTGCAATAATCAAGGGACAGATAGTGGCCGTTCTGAAGTGTCGGTACAAGTGGGTAAGCTGAAATGGCTTTTGTAGAAATGTTGAGGGATGGGAAGATTCTCCAAAATTTCGCGATCCATCCTTGGGTAATAGGGTCCACATACTCCAGAGTTTGAGATGCAGGTATGTGATCGTCCAAGAGCATTCCGATATTAGTGCTCGTGATCTTGCTCACATTGAGCCTGTCATCCAGACCAAGGAGCCATTCGGCTGCCAAGCCATGGTGTACAAGGCGGTGGGGGGCGAAGACGTCGGCTGCTTCAGGGGCGACATAAAAACAGGAATTGGAGAACACATCGAACTTAACAAAACTCCCATTTTCGAGAGGCAACAATGGTAGGCCGATTAAACAGCTGACCGCATCTGAATCTTTGGACAAAAAGTCGATTAAACCTTGGATCTCTCCTAAGTCAAGAATAGACACCGAAAAGCGCGTAAGATTGTCCAGGATCAGCCCATGAACATATTTCGGTGTTACAAGAGTAACAAGGCTCTCGCCCGCATTTCGCAGTCGCCGAGTGACTGAGGAGGGGAGCTTGACTGCGTCCAAGGGTTTGATTGCCTCCAGTACTTTGGAAACAGCGCGGGGAAGACGGGTCATGAAGCGGGCGGCTGGGGGGGAGAGGACATGCGGATTGAATTTGCTTTTGAGGATAGGATAATGCGAGGTAGTTGCCTCTCGATAGACTGCGTCGATCACCAATGTTGAGATAACATCATATGTGTCATCTTTGACGAGTTTGGCATTTCCTGGCCAGTAGACTGCATTATCCGAGACCAAAGCACGATCCGCCAACAAGGAAAGATAGAGCCTCGGGAGGATGGTTGTCAGCAGCCAGCGATTATAGGACGCCTCCAAGTTTTCATACTCATCAAGGCGGACTGACCTCCTGTCAGAGGCCAAGATGAACGATCCAGATATATGGACAGGGAGGGCGAGGGGGATTGGAAGCGGAAGTGTTGAAAAGAGGTTGTGGATAGGGTCGGGTGACGGACATGCAGCGATCCGAAGAACGGGAGGTAGCCTGAGTCGGTATTGTTCCTGAAGTGAAGAGATGAACGGCGGAAGTTGTTGTTCATTCACAGAAAGAGACAACACGCGCCAAGCCTGACACCCCCTCAGTGAGTCGGGGCTAGTGATCGTCACTGTCTGTCCACTGATGTCCCCCTCAATCCAAGAAAAGTCCTTGCGGTGTGCGGCAACGGACCACAGAAGTCGGGGTTCGTGATATTTGCGTTCAAAAAGTCGGATAGAGGTTAGGGAGGTGAAGAGAAGACAACTTGTTGCAACACCTTCGAACTCTGAAACCAGATTGCAAAGATTGGCAACCTTTCTGAAGATGGGCTCGACGCTTTGGAACTGCTTGCTCGATCGAAGAGGAAGGCGGAATATTGTCTAGGAGATTTTAGTGAGAGTGTGGTGAGTGTTAGAAGCGATATCCACGTACGCCGTTATAGGTATAGCCCTCGTCAACATCCTCAGGAGGGTCGAAGCCAAACAATCCTATCAACGGGAACAAGTGGTCACCGTATAGCCTATACATAGAGATGTTAGAAATTTAACCAAGGGCCCAATTTTTTTCTCACCTTCGTACAGTAGAGAGGGGAAGACGTAGCGCAGCTCTATCAACCGCAAGGTGGTACTTGCAGGGATTCAGGAATAAGACCTGATCGCGAGAGACAATCATAGCAAACTGAGACGGACCAAGTCAGAGGTACAAGTGTTGGGAACCAGATGCAACAAACCTCTGTGATGTGGAACATCGTAAGAGCACCAAGCCCGAACTGCCCGATAGTATCTTTTCTGACCGACTTTCCGCCTATCCCAGTTCGCAGAATTCCTTTAAAGTCGTTATCAGTGAATACACTGTTATTATGCATGACGAGCGCAGGAACACGCTGAAATTCAGCACAGCGTGGAGATAATAAAGTCAGCGTGGGCGCCCTCTGTTGGTCGAGCAAGATGTTGAATTCTGCTGCCCTGGCGTCTGAGGCGTTCGCGAGGAACTCAAGAAGCAGTTGAGAATCGGTGTACTCTCGAAGGCGATTGCGGATGGTGGTCATAAGGTCCTCCCCCATATCAAGATCTTCATCAAATTGACTCTGCAAGCTCATAAGCCCCAGACGTCTCAATCCAAGGTCATTGGCAAGCCCAGGAGAAATGTCTGGGTGTACCAAGCTGTTTACTCCCAAGTCAATGAGGCTCGCACGGGGTCCAACGTCATTGTAGCAAAGATAGGCAAATGGCCGAAGTGCGCCATTGACGTCGGGTATGAAGAGGAGGTTGCGTTCCTCTGGTGCTAGTTGAGGAAGCCATGTCAACAGTTGAATAAGACCTTGAGTAACACGTCGATTCATCGTCTCTGTGAAGCGCGAGGCGTAAAGTGTGCGTAAATGGTCCAGAATGGTCTCTTTTGATGGCCTGTCCAGTATCAGTCCGAACAACTTCCGAGACCTACTAGAGATGATCACGTACCGCTCGACACAACCCATTTCACGAAGGAAGGCGTGTATCCCGAAATGGCGATGCGCGTCAAAAACAACTGAATGGAAGCCAACTTGAGGTATGTCTTCATCCCCAAGTAGAGCAAACGTAACAGACTCGAGAGTACCATGGCGAGTTGGTACCCATTTCCGGGACTTGAGGGCCTCGCGAAGAGACGATAACTGTGATTCCGCAAGATCTCGGTGCCCCAATTCCTTGACGACTTCATGGACTTTCTCATACGACGGCTGAAACCCGTCGAGAATCTTGATCAATTGCTGAGATAATACCTCGAAAGTAACTTCATCATCCCAACAGAAAGCCTTCCGCAAAGAGAGACCGATTTGTACATCGGGGTTGACCATTGGCATAACTTCGTCAAAAAGCTCCCTTTTGCCGGAATGGGACAACGAATCTCGGCATTTCAGAGGGCTTCTAAGGCCCTCTGATGTCGGGATCCATTCAAATTCCAAAGAGAGGAGTGCAGGACCAAAGAGGTTGCTGCAGTCAAAACGTGTATCATTGATAAGATTAATCAGAAGTATAGCTAGTTCCTCTGGTTGTGCACAGTGACCGCCAGCGATAAAATGGACGCGATCGTGCACTATGTTAAGGGAAAGCTCGGTGATGAAGAGTCTGAGGGTGCGGAGATGTGAAGCAAGAGCCTCGCGAATCGGGAGTGTGGTATCAGGGAGGAAGGGAGACTGTCCTGGAAATAATGTTGCGATCGAAGCTTGAGGATCAACAAGATCTTTGGGCGCTCGAAGAGTCCCATCGCGGGCAGTTACAAAGCTGGTGGTTTTCAACCGGTCGAGATTTCCACGTGAGATGCTGGCGGAGTTGCAACTCAAATACTTGACGAATGCGACCTGCATTTCCAGTGATTGGATCTTAAGGTTCTGCAACATCAGGTCTTGCATTTCTTCAACAGTTAATGGAAAGCGGTGCATCGGATCGAGATACTTCAACATGTCCTGGTTGATTGCACGAAGATCGAGATAGGTAATGGAATCCAAATGAGGAAGAACTGGGAGCTTAAGTGGATTGGCCCCCCGAACAGCAACGGCGCTTGGGATAGATGCTCGGCGAGCGGACGATACACCATCCGGTGTTGGCGAGAAGATAGGAAAGATAGGAAGTGCACGAAGGCGAGAAAGGAGAAGATTGTTTTTCGAGACATCGCCATGACGAGCACAAGAGCTCGGGAGGTATTTGAGGAGATAAGCGCATAGGTAGGCGGCCTGAGACTCTGAAAATTCTACGGAGATCACCGACGGTAGAAAACGGAGGAGAGAGTGGATGTTGGAGCTCCGTTGCAATTGTTTCAGAGGTTCTAAAGTCTTTGCATTGAAGCGAGGATCGATGACAGACACGCCCAATAACTCCAACACGCCCGTGACCGCCTTTTCGTTCTGAGGGTCAAAAACAGTCTCCGTTGGACGCCGCAAGCCACGGGTAGTGGGAACGAGATGAAATTGATTGGTGAATTTCAAGAACCACTTCTGGGCCCAGTCCCAGAATTGGTTCAACCATCGAATCTGGTCATCTGTCACTGCCTCCTGGGATGTTGAAATGTACACTGAGGCCTTGAGGTACATGATGACTCGTTCAGGGTCAAGTTTTGTCAGGTTCAGGACCCTGGGACCTTCACTAATAATCAACCTGCGGATATCGGAGGCGAGGCGCTGGAGGGACACAGCTTGGGTATCATAAGCGGCGAAGAGTCCCTCCTCAGCTTCGTTGAGTAGCGCGTGAGGTCTGCTGGAGGCAGTTCGCGCTGGGACTGCCATCCGATCCCCAGCAACGGATGGGATCAGAGGAAGGCCGACAATGCAGTGACAATTGGATGTTGACAAGAGGTAGCCGAGAACTATTTGGGCCTCTTCCTCGTCAAGGGCCCTTATCTCGTCAATGAAATACTAAGTAACTGGTGTCAATTGATGGAGTGAGAAGGAGTGAAAATCGCCTATACCTGCAATTTCCTGTGTGCAATCTCAGGTGACAAGGTCTCGATCTTTTTCGTGAAATTCACGAGGATGATTTGGGTGAGGTATTCCGGGGGTTGTGTTACCAGGAGGCCAGCATGAACGAGGGCGGATAAGACATTCTTTTCAACAGAGCCTTCAGCGATGAGAAGTGATGCAGCAGTATGATAGGATGGGGGCTTTGTGCCGAAGACGGGCCAAACCTGAAGATTGAGAGCATGCTTCGTGACGTGGAGAGGAAGGTCTTTCCAGTATACGTAATCTCCGGAATACACTTCCGCTTGGGGACTTGGCCAAGCATTGAAGATGTTCTCTACTTGATCGTGCTTCACGAGAACTTCAAGAAGAGCCGCCCATGCCTGAGGTATATACGTGTCGAAGAGGAGGCGATTCCACTCAATTAATGCACTAAAACATAACCTTAGTAAGCGAAGTACCTCTCCGCAAATAGGTGACTTACTGATCATCAGACTTCTTGACGACTCCGACTTCACCTGCATTTCGGAGATTTTGCCTCGATTGAGTCAGCGCAAAAAGAGCGTTGATGTGGACAGGGAATTCCGTCCTCAATGGGAGAGGGAGGTATGTGAAGAGCCGACCAACATCCACGGAGTTCGAAGAATTCAAGGGAATAGCGAGATCAACGACAGGACTAAGTTTGTGTTGAGACAGTGTCGTGGTCGGATTTCCGCCCAGTCGGAGAGAGAGGGAGTGGATTGCCTTTGCTTCGGAAAAGGGAGCATGAATGATTCGCCATTCTCTCTCTTCCGACGAACGAGCAAGATGAGTTCGGATAGTAACCTTCTGTATCTCATATTGCCCATGAGCCTGTGATGGCGTGCGATCAACGGTTGCAGTGGCAATCTGCGTTCTCTCGCCGTCGGCACTAATCTCGTACATCTCAATCGAAGAGACATTGCGCAAGAAGAGGAGGGAGATGTTCAACTCCTCCTTCGCAAAGTCCTTGAGTAGATCCGAGATTTCGTCGGGTGAGACAATTTTATGGCTGATTTCACTCGCAGATGTACGTAGGGGCAGCCGAAAAGCGGAACCACTGAAAGGTTCTCCCCATCCAGATTGTGGAAAGAATGAACTGAATGCTGCGAGATGGTCGCTATATTTTTGCCATTCTTCTTCAATATTCAACTTCACGCCGCCAATCTTGACACCAGAAAACTCAGCAAAATCATGCTTGGGATCCAAAATCGCAAGATGAGAACCAGAAAGGATATGTGGTGTATCCGTAATCTGGAAACAGATTAAATGACATGCACGTGGGCGGTTTAATGATGTAGAAACTGTGACATACATGGTAACAAGAACGAAAGCCGACTCCGTACTTGCCAATCTTCCTGTACCGAATTTAAGAGTTGAATAGGTGTGCGACAGGGCGACACTCACGATGTATCTGTGATCTTAGATGACCGATGGATATTTTGCAATGCTTTCCAGTCATTGTCTCGTATCAACTCGTTGTTGAAAGCCAAAAGGGCTGGACCTTGAGTTGTGGCAAGATATGGATGATAAATGGCACTTTCGCCATGAGAACGTCGATCAAGCACAAAGACCTAAAAGTCAGAGAAAGGAAATCTGAGCGCTTATGATCCTGATACCGAGGAACCCAACAACAGACCTGTTTCGTGGCTCGAGCATCGTCAGTATTCTGGAGGATTTCACGTAAAAGACCAATGGAAAAGGGATAGCTTCCCAAAATTGCCCGGATGGCGGCAGTCGGGGCAACGTTTTCGCCAAATCCTTCTGCCATGATGGGAGTAACTGTGAGGTAGAACGGAACCAGAGGTCCACATATATTTGTAAGGAGATCACCTCGTTCCCTTGCCTCTATCGTGGCGTTGCCCAGGTGGGTTTGAGTGGCTTTGTGCCGGATATGGACACGATAAAGCCTCATGCAACACATCCGCAGCTGTGGTTACAGCATGCTTACGGCATGTTGGACAGCAAGCTCTCAGAAGAAAACAAAGCGTTCGAACTTGGAGTTGACTTCTTGAGCCTGCAATTGAGAAGGCTGATGTCGTATTCTGGAGATACCTCAGAGAGCACCTACGACCTTTGAGAGTAGGTGGGAGATTATAAAATCTTACTGAGGTCCCATTTCGATTGCGTCTCGAGGTCCGTGCCCAAATTGCTTCTTTCCCCTTGATCACATCCTCACTTTCCCAGGATATAATTTAATACATGGCTGGCAGTTTCTTTCCACTTTATCTTGCCACCATAAGTGACTCAGACATGAGCTCGACGGCTTGTTCGTTCACCTGGGAGTGCCTACTCTGCCACTTCTGCCTTTTGACTAAATTACAAACTGTCTGTTTATGCACATATTGTACATACTGCCTGTCCCCGCAGGTTCAAGCAGTAGCCTCCATTGTCATTCAGTTTGAAGGTCGGATCTTCCACATATTAGGAGCCAGATATAATTCGTCTCCTTTGCATATTTCTGGAGGTCTTCCCGTTCTGTTCTTCGCCTTCGGAGCACTGTGGAGTGGGATGCGTGTGACACGAAACGAAACCGATGATGGCAACTCTGTCTGGCGATGTGCACACAAGGCTGGCCCTGATTTCCAGCTGGTCCCATTTTTTCCCATAGGTAAGCCTGGCTTACGACAACCAACACGTGACCGCACACATGGGCGATACACCCACATTACTGATCCTTCCCTCTTCCCTCTTTACCATTTTCCATCTCATCATCAATACGAGCATTCTGTACATTGATCTCTGGTTCTAATTCTACATACGTTCGTGCCCGTATATTGAATCTACGTTCATGGCGACTGTGAACAACAGTCTTACACCATATCGGGAATGTCGGCAAGTGAAGAGGGCTATTCGGGGTCTAGGTAGAGCGAGATATAATCTGTAGCCCAAGCGGTTGCTCAATGATTTCCATGTAGTGTATCGTAACCGTTGAGAGGTCATGGGTGAATGATGTAGATGATACTCGGGCACCACAAATTATCAGCATCAGGCATTGCACGTGGTTGCACCGTATAGCAAGCAGTTCATGGAGTGAACGACTATGTGGGATATCAACAGTATCATATGCAAACTCCATGCAGGTCAAGTTGGCGAATGATGTGGTCTATTGGGGCGGATGATGCGGAATTGTGATAGTGGTACGATGAGGGACTGTCATCGTCGCTGGGGCATCGGATGAAGCCCATGGTGAAGCCAAAGGTTGTCAGTGAGTAGGGAACTGTGGTGGGCGCATTGTTATTCCCGGACTCCTTTGATTAAACTGAGGGGCTGACTTGTTTTTCTTGGCGTGATTCGGCTGATGTTATATCACCACGTGTACAAGTTGGCTAAGATCGGAACAACAGATCCTGTTTATATTTATCCCCTCATGCTGCATCTACCCTCACTTCGCCTAGCGGGTAACCCACTCGAGATTGCACACCTCGGCTGTTTCACCCGGTTTAAACATAAAGTGAATTCCGAGCTTGCCATGCGGACAACCCTCCGGGGTTTCATACTAACCGAGTACAAACCGTTTACAAGATTTTCGAGTATCCTCTAAGGGGAAGATGGTCTCAGCTCTGCAAAATCTAACCGATGCCCCGCCATCGCGAAATAGAGGATCATGGAGTGAGCACCAAACCCTTTATCACTTCTCTGGTTGATGGTAATCGTCTCAGTCAAGAATACTGTGCCCCTGTCCAGCACTTCTCCCCTATTTTCCAACTACGCCTCCTACTCGCCTAAATACTTGTCCTTGGCGCGGTGCATTCATCTACCCCTGTATACGCAGAAACAAATTTTCGTACGCGGATACAATACAATCCCCCGCCCCCGCATGGGCAGCTCCAACTCGCCTAATGCATGCTTTAAGGGATGTAGTAACCTGAATCCATGTCAGTTGATCATCAACCAACCTCCATCGAAATACCCGACTGATGAGGTAATCCAGGAGGGAGGAGTTCATCCTACTACCCCATTAAACAGAGTCGCCGGTTTCTGGGTTATGCCGAAGGAAAGCTATATAACAGTGTTGGGAACGCGTGCATTTTCCCCACTACTTTTCCCTTCTCCATCATGTCAACGGAAAGCAGTGTGCACGAAAAGCAGTTCACCGACGAGGAGAGACAAGAGAACGTTGACTTGTCGAACAATGTTCAGGCCAGGTGAATAAGTCCCATCTTGTTGAAAACAGACTTTGACGACCTCTGTATAGGATCCAGAACCCGCTATATGGGATTCCTCGTGCAAAGCTCTTGAAGCAAGTCGAGGAGTTCAGTCGGGAGAAGGGCTTCGAAGACAAGTTAGAGCTCTTCCAGAAGGCAGCTTTGTTAGCTCAGAACCCGAAGGACTTCGAAAATATCTCCGACCTAACCGAAAGTGACAAGGAGATCATTCGCAGAGAAACAACACGTAAATTACTTATCTGTTTCACTTATGTATGTCCCGCTAATACTCCACCTAGACAGATGGAGCCAGCCCCGCTCATTGTATATGACGGTCATCGTATGTAGTCTGGCCGCGGCCGTGCAGTGCGTTTCGGAGAAGCCAACTTGAAGGCTGTCACTGATTCTTTGATTGTCAGAGGATGGGATCAGACAGGATCTAATGGCGCTAACTTGTCATTCCCTGAGGAATTCGGCATACTTGGTGGTCCGAACGCCGAACGAAATCAGTGGATCGTGGGCGTCATTAATGCGGGGTACGTAAGCTCATTCACTGGTGTAACGTGTTTGATTCTCGGATGGAAGTCTAACCTGTCATCTATCATGCCCTCCCCACACGCTCGATGGAATCAAGTCCCTACATTGCATCATGCCTTATTGGATGCTGGCTAACAGATCCTTTGAACCATTACTTTGGGCGCAGAGGAACACTCTTTTGGTGCGGAATATTTTGCATTCTCAGTGTTATTGGTCAAGGACTGGCACAAACATGGCCCCAACTTTTCGTAAGTCTCATCTTCAACTTGATCGCTTCTTTGACCTTGATTTCCAAAATTTGTTAGGTCTGCCGCCTTCTACTCGGCCTTGGTATGGGACCCAAGGCAACAACTTCACCAGTGTTCGCAGCAGAAAACGTTCCCGCAAATGTTCGTGGCGGTCTCGTTATGTCTTGGCAGCTCTGGGTAGGTGTCACACTCACCTTCTGGCTCCACAACAATGTTAATTTTTTCTTTTTCAAGACTGCTTTCGGCATCTTCCTCGGATTCACTGCTAATCTAATTTTATACCGCGTGGGCAGCATCGCTTGGCGCCTCCAAATAGGCTCGGCATTCCTCCCCGCGGTCCCACTTACGCTTCTTATCTACTTCTGCCCTGAGTCACCTCGATGGTATATGAAAAAGGACAGGTATCGTGAGGCGTACGAGTCCTTCTGCAGACTGCGGAACAGTGAATTGCAAGCCGCCCGGGATCTATACTATGTCCATCGGCAGCTCGTAGAGGAATTCGCAGTACTTAAGGGATCGACTTACCTTGGAAGGTTCTTTGAATTGTTCACGGTCCCGAGAGTTAGGCGGGCAACCCTCGCTAGCTGGGTAGTCATGATCGCACAGCAAATGTGTGGCATTAACATTATCGCCTTCTATTCATCGACGATATTCTCCGAAGCGGGGTACTCCACCCGAGATGCATTGTTAGCATCCTGGGGATTTGGTTTGGTGAACTGGCTCTTTGCATTCCCTGCTATCTGGGTACGGGCACTCTGGATTATCTCTGCTAGATACCAACTAACAGATTACGTTAGACCATAGATACTTTCGGCCGTCGAAACCTCCTTCTCTTTACATTCCCTAACATGGCCTGGACGCTCCTTGCCGCGGGATTTTCCTTCTTTATCCCAGACAGCAGTCCAGCAAAGATCCCTCTCATCGCCCTGTTCGTCTTCCTCTTTGCCGGTAAGCATCCCCGTGTTGCCACTCATCGCGCTACAACCCTAAGACTCGATTATTTCCAGCGTTCTACTCTCCTGGAGAAGGCCCGGTCCCTTATACCTATTCTGCAGAGGTCTTTCCGCTCACACATCGCGAGATGGGAATGTGCGTCATTTTAGTATGAAGGCTGCTCATATTTGACAATGCCTACCCGTATCCAGGTCTTGGGCGGTCGCGACTTGCCTCTTTTGGGCTTCAGTGCTTTCTCTTACCTTCCCTCGCATGCTTGCCGCTTTTGGCAGTGTAGGAGGTGCGCCACTTGTTCTGATTTCATACTCAGGCAACATTAACCCCCTTAACTCCATACTTAGCATTCGGGTTCTATGCCGGGCTTAACGTGGTTGCGTTTGTCATGCTCTTCTTCTTGATGCCAGGTGCGCTTCTTTTCCTCCACATCATTCTTGCGTCACTGATTAACACCACGAAAATGTTCAGAAACAAAACAACGCACGCTTGAGGAGCTTGATTACGTCTTCGCTGTCCCGACTTACAAGCATGCTTCGTACCAGCTTACAGTGTTCCTTCCCTACTGGATCCGTCGCTGGGTCTTCTTCCAGAGGAACGCTCAGCTGAAACCGTTGTACAACTTTGACGAGGTCAAGTCAATCACGGTGTTTGAAAAGGGTGTCGGGCATTAAGAAAGAGTTGTGTGGTTGGAAGAACTTGAGCAAAGGGTATTGTAATCAGTATCAGGACCTCCCTGATTTTGAAATTCTCGTGTACTATATTTGTTGGACGCAAAACTGTTACCGGCAGGCACATGGTAATGTCTCATTTGGTCCTGTCGATAATGGTGATTTTAAATTATAAGTTTTTTCTCTCCCTCATGAGTACTGCGTGATTGCTGTGTTCGAGCTAGAAGCCGCCTACGGGGCCGAGCATTCGAGAAAGCCGAACGGTTACCAGAATCTTGCCCAAATGGCACAACCTCAGACACTAAAGGAGGGTAGGATGGATCAGTGAAAACAAATGCTACGATGGAACGGAGTGCGAGGAAGAACGCATTATCATACTGTCGCACCCTCTGATGCGGGGTGAAGGTCCCCTCATCTCGGGTACCCATCAGCAAAGTGGATACTTGAAGATTGAAGAAGGCGCAGATAATCAATGGGAGTAACTTAGGTACCATTGCTATCATCATCACCACCAATGATTTCTCTGATCTCAACGCCGCAAAGGTTCTATGACAGCTGCAAGGATGTCCTTGTCTACATTATATTCCTCTTTGGCATGATTGAGAGGTGAATTAGCTGAGCTATCATTTACCGAACACTTGACACGGATGTGTGACCTGGAGAACATGGGGATGAGGGGCATTCAAATATTCGGCTCATTCACATCTAGCAGGGACCATCCTCATTCTCTTATCGGCCGTTATATCTCCTGCGCCTCACTCAGGTCTTCACGCCTTGCTCAACTGGATGTCCGAAAGTACTCGTGCTTGTGGTTATATTAGCCAAGATCAAGAGACGCTGGGTAGATGCCAGCCCATTCGTGCGCAGGATTTATCGAGACGCCGTATTCTCTTTCGTTCTCAAATTTTGGAAGCACAAATTCTGTCCTTTTTTTTACCGCAGCTGATCAATTTTTGCAGTCATTTCTATGACGACGATATTGACGTACACTCTGGCACCCGGTCCAACGAAGCAATGTCAGAATTTTTTTTTGTTGTAATAAAGGGTGAGCTGACAGTTCCATGTTATTCTCTGGTACGAGAACAGGGAAAGGAAGGGATAAATACTGAAATCAGCATACGCTCCACCCTCCGCTTCCATCATGACGACTAGAAGGCACAATGTTGAGTATAAGTCGGTTCTGAATTATGTGTTTATACCGGTACAAGATACCGTATGGCCACTTACCTTTGATCCATTCTAGATCCAATACATACCCCCAAAGCATATTTCTTACTCCGTTATCCATCATCAACGCTACGGTGGCATAGGCTAAGGGTTCAAAGCCCACACAAGTAATTGCTAGGGAGTCGTAAAGTGGATATCACCAGCATTACCAAGTACCCCCCAAAAGCCTATGCCACAATATCAGAATGATCGAGGACTAATATATCACACAAGAACCATCGTACTGGTGCATCGTAAGAACCCGTCCATATCCATCGTACCCGGTGCATCGTAAGAACCCGTCTACATCCGATACCCATCCGGATCATCCCCCGCCTTTTTCGAAGTCCCAGCTTCGGTCCGATCCTAACAAACCGATATTAATACATTCAACCCTATACCAATTCAGGTGTCAAAACCAACAGGAATCCAGCCTCTTCTTGGAGTAACCTGATACTGTAGTTTGAATGCTTTGATGTTGCGTTTCTTGGACAGGACCCATTAACACGTAGGGAGATCCATTGATCGCAGTAGCAAGGTTCCCCCCCTGTTCTGGAACTAGTACTTCCGCCCCCCATTCATTCATTTATTCATGAAATCCAAGGATAGACCTGCGACACATGGAACCTCACCTTCAGGGAGCACTACGATCCCTTGAGGACCTACCACCGAATCCGCAGATCGAGGGATTCCGACGGAATGCGTAACCAGATGAGGAGATGACGAGTGAAGAACAGAGCTCTATATTGGCTAGTCATGCGGTAGCTTGGGACGTTGAAATCATGGGTGCGCGCGGTGGTGCTAAGTTGGCGAGGTGTATGGACCGGAGAAAGGAGTGATATAGGGGTATAGAAAGGAATGAGGGATATATTGAAAAGCGACCCAGACACCTAGACTTGATCTCGGGATGTTGTGCTGTCATTGTGTTGTTCGGTCCCCGACGAAGTTCAAATCAAGTCCGGTTGCACTAGTCTAGAGTATTTGAGATACGGATCACGAACATTGAAATGTGAGTGGGATGCTGTATTAACTGTCATATTGAATCGACCACATAATGACAAGAGGGCAAACCGACGGTGATTCCTAGGACCAAACGAATACTTCGTTGAAGTCTTGTAAAGTGTCACCGTAAATCAAGTGGAGTAATGCATACAAACAGCCAGACCAGGAATGGGGTGTGCCGCCGCATAGCGGAGGTTCGAGGTTTATAGCTCATGCAAGTCGAGGGTGACTACAAACCTCTCCATCCTTGACAAAGGAAATATGATTCCTTCGATTCCGGGCGACTTGAAGCCGGTTTGATAATCTTTACTTCGGTGAAATTCGGTTCAAGCTTTGCCTTGCGGAATTCGTCTAGGTGGGGGTGGGTGAAATATTTCATCCTGCATGCAAAAACAACGGTAAGTGGTGGCTATATGCGAAACGAGCTGCTTACAGTAAAACACCGCCTTTCTTCCTTCCAATGCTTTCCGCTCTACGAAGATGCCTCGTGGCAAAGTCATACACGGACTCGCAAATTTCTAGACTCGATTCGATATCGCGCATATCGTTGCCTGTCGAATTTGCTGCCATATCGGAAAGAATGATGTCTGCTTTGCCCTCTATGTTTCCTTTGACACTGAGTAACCGGTGTATTAGCTCCTCGGTTTTAGGTTTCAGGAAGTCAGCCTGGATATCAAGGACGCCATGAATGGGGCTCATCGGCAACAGATCCACTGCGACAATCGTTCCACGTCCGACTCGTGGTTCACTGGCGTCTTTATCGTCAATATTCAGCGGGTCAAACTTTTCTTCCACCTCCGCGACAGCCTCCTTCTCCTTCCCCGTCTCGTGTCCTTTGTCTTTTCCCCTCAGGACCTCTAGTTTGGGAGAACTCCATGTCCCGTAGCGGTCGTTGAGTTTGGCACCCCGTTTTCCATATGCGAACCCCTTCACCTTCAACACCTCGCTTTCTTGCTCTGCCCACCCAAGTTTTCCAGCAACGACTTGGCTCCAGCCACCAGGTGCGGCGCCGAGATCGACAACGGAGCGCACATCCGGATGTAACAGAAAGCCAAATGTGCCATCCATCTCGATGAGTTTGAACGCTGAACGGGACCGGTAGGCGGTTGGGGATGACAGACGTTTCTTGACATATGGATCTTTGTATTGTCTTGAAAGCCAGAGCCGCGAAGAGGGAGAGAGAGAGCGTACGACTTTGCTAGCATTCATTGCTCACAACTGAATTTTGACATCACACACTTTCGGTATACTGTTGATGCTTACATTTTAATAAAACAACAGGTCACGTCACGATTGATGAATTTTGTTGTTAAGGGCTGTTGTTATCAGTGTCACACCAGTTTCGAGTCAATCTACCCAAAAATCCGAAGTGAGAGCATTTCATCTTAAAATGAGCTTGATATTGATTGATTTGTCAACACCGCTAGAGCCAACAAGCCCGGCCCCTCCGGACCGTGCCCACTTCACACTTCTCCATCTCCCTCTCGGACCAATGACATCCCATCCTCCCATCTCCTCCCCGAAAAGCTGCCCAAATGGACCCATCCCGAACCACTCTCTGCCCAGGATACAAACACGTCACAGCATTCTCACCTACACTATCCTCACCAAAATCGAAATCTGCCTCTGTTCCACTCCCATCATCCACCACCATCACCACCACCAACGACCAGGACCAAAATGAACATAACGAAGGGGAAGAAAGTGAATATGAAGAAGAGATTGAATATGTTACTTTGGACTTGGGTAATATTGAGCCGACGCTCGTGCCTAGTTCGTCTACTTATAGGTTAATCGTACGTCCCCCCCCCCCTCCCCCTTTTTTTTAATTTGAAGCAAGTGAGGAGGAAAGCTGAGGGTGGGTACGAGAGTGTAGGGCCTTGATACGCCGACGCCGTATCTCCAGTTGTCGGGTACGATTCTTAGAGGACGACATGAGAGTTTGTTAGGATCCGAGTTGATATTTACTGACAAAGGTACATTCCTTCCTCTCGGTGGTATCGTCATTTAATGCCCCTTTGTGTTTAGATTCGACAGTGACTCCTGCGGCAACGACAACAGCAACAACGACGACGGGAACAGCGACCGGACAGAAAAAGAAAAGCGTAACCCACATCTCGACGACTTCCAAACGGATTTCATTCCGAGAGGTCCGACTCCGGCCTAGAGAGAAAAAAGGCAGTATCGAGGCGCATCAATACAAACCAGCGGGGGAGGAAGAGGGGGAGGACGAAGGAGAACTTGAATATGCAGATGTCGGTGATAATGTCGACACCAACATGGATATGGACATGGACATGGACACGGATATGGATGGGGGCGTAGATGTGGACAGGGATCTGGAAGATGCATTGGAATATGTCGACTTGGACCAAATGAACGCAAACCCTGAAGATTCGGTTTCGATTTCGGCACCTCCGCATCCGTCCGAGCCTGGACCATCCAGGATACCTACGGTGGCGGCGACGCCTGGACCACCCACTGGGCCTTCGGTCCCTGCCCCTGCGGCGTCCGCATCGACTTCTACTATCACCGCCGGTGTCACTCAAGCAAACGTGGACCGTAAAGGCAAAGGCAAGGAGAGTGCACAAGAATCGGAGGCACAAATGGAAGCGGCGGAGGAACCAAGCGACCCCGCTATGCGTATCGATCGACTGACAGGCATCTCAGCGCCTCTCACCCGTGCGTCTCGTAGAGCCACTGGGACGAAAAAGAAAACGACCACGACAGGTAAAGGGAAGCAGAAGGAGACGGGAGACAGTGATATAATGGATGTGATAGAAGGGTAATATTAAAACATTAATAAGGAATTTGTTGTAGATTGTGGGTCCCAAGAGGTTGTCAAGGCCACTGGTATGGTTTCCAGGTGGCTGCGGTACCGAGGCAGGGGATGTAGTCACGGATTCTGCACACTACGGCTCATTTGGGGGTCTGGTGTTGCTGCGAAATGGGATTTTCCCACCCCACCCACTTGAATCATCACTCATCCAGTCATAGCTCTATCATTATTCCTGGGTGGTCATTCATAGCTTACGGACACACATAATACATAGTCACAACTAAGGCAAAGAGATTCCTGTCAAATAGTACAGCAAGAGAGACATGGCACATAGCGATGGTGTCAGACGTCGGGTCGTTTAGGCACCGAAACCGTAGAGGGTGCGGCCAGAGCGTTTGAGGGCGTAGACGACATCGAGGGCAGTGACGGTTTTACTGAATGCCAGTTTTATCAGAAAAGAAGGTCAAAGGATGAGTGGCAAGAAACGCACCGCTTGGCATGCTCAGTGTAGGTAACAGAGTCCCGAATAACGTTCTCGAGGAAGATCTTGAGAACACCACGAGTCTCCTCGTAGATGAGACCAGAGATACGCTTGACACCACCACGACGGGCAAGACGGCGAATAGCGGGTTTGGTGATACCTATCCATTCACATCTCAGTCTATGTCCTTACTATGCAATTCGAAAGCAAAGACGCACCCTGGATGTTGTCGCGCAAGATCTTGCGGTGACGTTTAGCACCACCCTTGCCGAGACCCTGCACAGTAAGGAGCACAAAAGGACACATGGTCAATACAGATTATACTACAAAGGCAAGTCAAACAGCCTTGACGAACCTTGCCACCTTTTCCGCGTCCAGACATGATTAGGTTGGTTCTTGGGGTTGGTCGAGTTAGTTAGTTGTTGAGAGCGCGGAGGCTTGAGGAGATGGTGGTGGTTTGGGAGAGAGGGAGCTGTTGATGGAGTCACGCCTCTTTAACGTTTTATTTGGCTCTATTGACGCGCTTTGATGCGCTGCAGTTGGGTTTGTTGGATGATTAATGGCTTATCTTGTTTGTCAGATTCTCCGTCCCTGTGCTCAGTCTAATTTCTAGAATCTGACCCATTGACCTTAGGAGTTAGGTCAGGGATTATCGAAACCCATCGCACTTTGTGGGTCCTCCTGTGCACCATCTCATTACGTCTTTAGATCATTGACAATGGTTGTCTTGCGCAGCTACTTCAGGAACATAGTGGTGCTATCTGAAGCTCACCATCTGAGCTCCAGCTTCTGCCGCAGTTGCCTCATTTTCGTGTTGACCACCAAGTATTGCTACTCCAGCCCGACTGGGCGGAGAGATCAAAGAATAGTCTTAGCTCAGCATTCCAGAACCACCAACATTCCTCTCACCATCGCTCTAGTTCTTGCTACACCATTGTTTCCAAACATACCTACCTACTTCCTCCCTTGGTTAAAAACTTACCCCTGTGCTGCACGGGACCATCTCTTCTCCACCCTTGAATCTGAACCCGACTTGTACTGACCTATCTACTGTTGTGAAGCTTGATCTAAAACGTTTTGACTATTGACTATCAAAGAATACTTCTAGGATGCCGACGCCTTTTGTACAAAAGGCGAATGTTGTCAACGCTATCAAGAACGTATTGGAACATTACCCCCTCGTTGATGGACCTATAAAAGAGCTGTTGCAAAATTCGGACGACGCTGGTGCGACGAAGCAGGTAGGTACACCTCATCCCATTTATGTTCTCCGGTTACATTGAAAGGGCTGAACGGTGTTCACATAGATATTCATCCTCGATCACAGAAACCACCCCATCGATGCTCTTGTCAACCCGAGTTATATATCATATCAGCAATCGCCAGCGCTAATCGCGTACAATGATGCACTTTTCAAGGAGCAAGATTGGAAAAGTTTGGAGAGCCTGTTTGCTTCCAACAAGGTTGATAATGATATGTACGAACACCTCTTCTTCCTCCTCCTACTCGTCGTCCACACACCCACTCACAAATATTATCAGCGCGTTCGGTCAATTTGGCCAAGGCTTCCGATGCGTATACCACGTCCGTACCATCCTCCCTCCTCTCTCCCCGCACTCGAACTCAAACTATCATTCTCACCATAATAGATTACTGACTGTCCACAAGTCTTCTCGGGGACCACACTCGCACTATTAAACCTCCCAGATGGCACAAACCTCGACACCTCTAACCCCAAAGACGCACAATACACCTCCCACATCGCAGCCTTCCAAGGCCTACCTGGCATCGCATACCCCTCATCTCAACCCTCACACCCACACATCAACGGAACCCTCATCCGCCTCCCCCTCCGCACCCGTGCCTCAAACTTGAGCATCCAATGCCCCACCCCCGAGAAAATACTCAAACTCTTCGACGAGTTCATCCAACATGACCTCGAATGTGTTTTGTTATTTCTGAGAAATGTGAAACGGATTGAAGTGTATGAGATTGCTGTGGATGGTGTGGTGAAAGAGATTTGTTCTACTGGTGTGAGAGATGAAGGTGTGTTGGAGGGAAGCAGTGGAGAGTATACGACTTGGAGGACGGTTGTTGAGACCAAAGTTTCTGCTTCTTCTTCTCCTGCTGTTGGTAGAGCTGGAGTTTCCTCCACCACTGCTACCGGAACTGGACCTGGTACCGTAACGAAAACGATAACAACAACTTGGAGAATCCTCAACTGCCCTTTCACGGATGCTCCTTCTATCGAAGTGCTGAACCGTATCCCGAAGGAGTATCATCCAGAAAAAGAAATGGGGAGACGCAAGTTGAATCAACGTGTTCGAGTCGCTGCTCCCCTTTCCTCTATCACCTCTTCTACATCCACTTCTACCACTTCTACCACTTCGGCTACTACTGCGAATGGAGTCGTCACAAGTTATGGGATTGGGTATTGGAGGTCCGGGAGGCTGTTTAATGGACTGCCGTTGCCACGAGCGAACAATAAGAAGTGGCCGATTCATGTCGATGCGAGGTTTGCGACTCCGCCTTCGAGGCAGTCTGTTAGGAGCGCGTTGGAAGGAGGGTACGTTATTAGTTTGGTTCAATCACAAATTTCCCCTTTTCCTTGCTTTATCCTTTATTTTCAGCATCTAGTGGTTGACATTCTTGTGTATACAGCTTCATAGGCGAATGGAACTCGACGCTCTTTACGGCGTTCATCCCACAAGCATGGACGTATCTTCTCAACATCCTGGCGCGCGAAGATCGAGTGAAGGATATTTTTGAATATTGGCCACCTCCTGGTGGGTTTGATGATTCCATCGTTCTTGCTGCTGGTACTGCCATTCGTGGAGGGAGCACTTTCGGAACCGGAGTTGGAAGCTCTGGTACGAGTGTAAGTGGGAGACCAAATGGGATGTTACAAACCGTGTTCAACTGCGTCGTTGTTGCCAAACCGGCGATTTGGCCCGTATACGTAGCGATTACGCCTCAGGTGCCAGTATCCCCACCTCGAACTACCGCGACGACTACCTATCCTAATTTGGGAGGTGTGGCACTCCCACCGCCTGAATTTGCGGAATTGGGAAACCTTAAAATCGCCAGAGATGATGTCCACTTTCCGGATCTTAGGAATGCGTTGGCGGATTGCGGGATACGATTCACGAAGCCTCCCCTCCACTTTAGGAGTTTGATTGAGGAATGTAAGCGAAGAAAGTTTGAATTTTTAGAGGCGCAGAATGTGTATGAGGAGTTGCTGGTATGTTTCCTTTTTCGGTTTTTGTGCTTTTTGTGGTTGCTGATTCTGATGTTGTGATTCTGGCCTGTAGAAAAATGTGGGGAGGTTAGAAGAAGCGATCACTACGAAGCCGAAACACGCTACGTCGATCCTCGACTTTCTGCTCAAAGGACAAGATGTGCAGTTCCTCGTTGGGTTGCCGTTGCTTAAGAATGTAGATGGGCAGTATATCACCCTCCGGCGCCTTGCTCCCCCCGGATCCACCACCGCGATGAAGCAAACACTGCACCCGCTCCTTGATGCTCTGTCTGCACCATTATTCAAAGCATATGACTCAAATGCGATCGCCCTAAACGAACTCCCAAGTCAGATCGCCCTTGTTATCAAAACCAAGGGCCCGGGAGTGTTAAACGTCGTAGAGCTAACAGGAGAAAAGGTCGCGTCCTATCTGTCCTCCGATGCACGCTGGACATCACCCCCTCCTCCCGTTCCTCTTCCTTCCTCGCCAGCCTCGCCCACACGCTCACCCACCCCTCCCGAATGCACGCAATTCTTAACAAAATTCTATTCCTGGCTCGCTAGTCAACCGTTCGCATCGTCGTTTTTGCAGATTCCAGAGATCAGGAACTTGTACATTGTGCCTACCCATATCGGATTGAGGAGAGTTCAGGATCCAGCGTTTGAAACCAAGAGCGTGCCGATGCCGTTGGCCAAATGTTTTAGAGCGTTGGGCGTGGCATTGTTAGATTCTTCTGCGTCGAATGCGGCGTCGTTTTTGGTTGGGAATGGGGTGTTGAGGAGGGTGGAGGATGTGAAGGCGATTTTGGATGGTGCGGATTTGGCGGGTATTGCTGCTGTTGCCAGCACTCTGCCTGGTGGACAAAGTGCGACTGGACCTGCGAGGAGTTTAGGGTTGACGTGTCTTGAGTGGAGGTCGCTTATTGATCATATTGTGCGGCATACAGAGGAGTTGAGTGAGGCAGAGAGGAGGAAGTTGCGGTTGTTGCCGATTTATCCTTTGCTTGATCCTTCGAACTTTGATACCACGCCCATACCGCGTCCTGGTCCTATTCCGGAGAACAAGTTCGTCACGGGCGTCACTTCCGTCGAAATCTTGCCTATAATCGATGGTAACGTGTATCTGGATTTGCGCGGGTATTCCGTGGGGTCGCATGAAATTCTTTCTTTGCTCGATCCATCTTCGTCATCTAATGCGCGCCCGCTAACGAGCACGGAGCTCCTCTCGCTCGGTGTGCAGAACTTTGGGAGTCAACCGCCAGAAATCCGAGTTTCAATTGTCAAGTATGCAACGAAACATGAGAGGAGTGTTCCGAGAGAGATTTTAGAGAGACTGTGGGAGAAACCAATTGTTGTGTGTCGGGATGGGGTTGAGAGGAAACCAGGGGAAGTCGTGGATCCTATGGCGAGTGGTGGAGTGGGTGATATCCTGGCGACGTGTGCCAGTGTGGATGGAGAAAGGGTGTTTGATGAGTATTTGCCGAGGTCGGAGAGTGATGCGGATGGCGAGATTCTTGAGAGTTTGAGGAAGTTGCCGGTATGTCCGTTGAGGACTTGGCTTGATCAGGAGATGTTGTTGAAGGTTACTGCGTGGATATCGAGAAATGAAGGTAGAGCTGAGGCCGGGGAGGTGTCGAGGAAGCTGTTCCGGCTTCTTGTGAATAATCCGGCATATGGTGAATTTGTCAAGGCTATACCGAATGATGACAGGTGGATTATTACGAATGCGGGTCTCAAGGCAACTCACGAATGTCGCGATCGAAGTTCCCAATTCGCCCTTTGCGATGAAGTATATGCATTGGTGGATGAAGATATTCAGATGACAGATGTTTTGCGGGGGGTTCTTGGTTGGACCCAAAAGCTTTCGCATGATGTTTTGTTTGATCAGTTGGACGCGACGTTGAGGAAAGGTGGGGACTACAGCAAGGTTCGGGATATTGTAAAGGCGATTGGTTCCGACGAGTTGGCTGAGGAGGATCTTGCCAAGTTGCGTGGGATACTTGGGGAAAGGGAATGGGTGCCTACGAAGGGTGGTGGGTTGGTACGACCGGAGAATGCGGTGTTGGAATCCGCTGTTGACGAAGCGGGTTTCATGGAAGTGTCATTTAGCAAGGCCGCCTACCCGAAGGTGGTGCAGTTTTTGAAGCGGATGGGTGTGATGGAGAGGTGAGTCTTCCCGGATCTCGTTCGTTTCTGATGCTGAGGAACCTTAGACCAACGACTGACGCGGTTCTGGCTCGGATTAAGGGACTTGGACCAGGCCCATTGGATGAGCGTCAACTAGGGGGCACCGTTAGGTTGTTGGAATTATTGCCAGCCGATCTGAACGACGACTCGAAAACGCGTGTATTTGTGCCGGACGTTGACTGCTTCATGCGTCCCATCTCCGATTTGCATTTCAACGATACTGGGGCACCTTCCAGCCATCTCCCACGTGAAGGAATCAAAGCTATTTCGCATCCTTCCGTCACCGAACCCCTTGCTCGCAAGCTCGGTATCAAGCCGCTTGCGAAAGAGTTGTCCAAGTTCTCTGGCTATATGGGCGAGAGCTTCGTCACTTCGATACGAAACGTCCTCAAAGACTATAATGAGACCCAGGTGTTGATCGAAATGCTCGCAAATGCAGTTGACGCAGGAGCGAAGCATTTCGTTCTTATCCTTGATGACAAGCCAGGCTCCAGCGAGCATCTGATTTCGCCCAACTTGGAGATGTTCCAACGATCCCCAGCGCTGCTGGTGTACAATGACGCGAAGTTCACGGAGGAAGATTTTGAGGGATTGTGTAACACTGGAGAGGGTAGCAAAAAGCACAAGGACCATACAATTGGGCAGTTCGGCCGCGGGGCCTTGACGATGTTCCATCTCACTGAGGCATGTGTATCGTCTGGTCGTTGTTGTCCCTTCCCTGACTTTCAGTGACAGTTTCCGATGTTGATGTCATTTGGACGTGCAATGTTTATTGACCCTTTGACAAAGCATCTCAAGGACCTTCCACGAAATGCCAACAGTCAACGAATGGAGTTGCAAATGCTTCAGTATGTTGCATATTGACTTTCTACGTGACATCAGTTTTGACACAAACACAATGCAGACGCTTTTATCCAGGGCATTTAGACTTTGTAAGGAGTCTGGATGGTTTGTTAGGGTTCAACGGTGAAGATATCACTTCGTTCTCCGGTGTAAGCTTCTACCTGCAAAATTCGAGTCAAGACACTGAATGTCTTTGTCATAGACTATTTTTCGGCTACCACTCCGAGAGGCGGATCACATAAAATCTGGAGATCCAATATCGGATGTTCTCTGGTCCCCGAGGGACCTTCAAGAGAGGATTCTGAATGCCTTCAGGGCTGTCGCTCGCAATTGTTTCATCTTTACGCAGCTCGAGTCCATTCAAGCTTATATCAGAACTAGAGAAGGTGCCCTGGAAGAGTTGTGGAGTTTCGAGGCAAAGCCCACGAGGAGCAAAACTGACGGAGACTTTCAACAACGTATGGTTCAGATCGCGGCAGACGAGAAGCGGGAGCTCTGGCAAATCGTTTCCTACCTTGTTCCTCAGGCCATCATCCCCGAGTGGGCATCAAAACTCATTTCTCAGCACAATCTCCGTCGCCCAAAAGTTGAGCTAGCTGCATTCATCCGACCTGAGGACGCAGAATATGAAGATTATCATCAAAGAAGCGTCCTATTCTCGACCATGCCCCTCACAGAAAGTGTCGGTCTGCCAGTTCACTGTTCAGCGTCCTTTATTACTACCAGTGATCGTCGACATATACGGCTGCAGCTTGATAACGATCCCGGAGATCAGGCAAGATACAATAAATGGTTACTGGAAGAAATAGTTCCTCCTGTGTACCTCTACTTGCTGGAACTCCTCCTGACCGACTCTGGTGTCCTTAATCACCATTTCTGGCCCATTAATGATCAGACCTCTATCGATCGTATCATTATCCCAGCGCTTTATGAGAGGCACCTGAAGAGGTCCGGCAGGCGCCTTTTCCAGAGCGCTTACAATTCCCAGCACCATCTGACTCCTGACCAAGTTGTTATTCTTCCCAAGGGTTCTCCAATCGAAACAGTAGTCGACTTCCTTGCTCCAAATGACGTCGCCAAATACTCCGAGCCGTTCCTTAGTCGCGTTACGGACGATGCTGGGCTCCCGTCTATATCTCCTCGTTTCCTCAGGGAAGAGATTCTGCAAGACCGCGAGAAGGTGACGCAAGCATTCTCACCAGCCAACCCTGAGCAGCAACCACAACTTTCTACAGTAGATCTCGACAATCTTCTCGTGTTTTTCCTCGACAACGATCCTCAACAACTACTTGGATTGCAGCTGCTCCCTCTGAATGATAACTCTCTTGCAACCTTCGCTGGATCTCAATCACAAGAACCTATTTATTACGTTTGGAAACACCAGCTCCTCCCCCACCAAATCTTTGCGAATCCGAGAAGGCTCGTCAACCTTGATTTCAGGGGGGATATGCTTCTTGGCCAGGGCTTCAACGTTGAGGAACTCACATCGGCTTCGATGGCCTCGCTTATCGAAGAGGTATTCCCCAAGCGCCCAATCCTTTACCTGGCCCAAGAACCCGAAAGACAACAGTTTGTTAATGATTTCTGGGACAATTTTCCGCAATTGCGGCTTGAGGTGCAGGACATTTTTGAATTTCCGTTGGTGCCCACAATATCCTTCGACCGTTATATATCCCTGAGAGCATGCCGAGATGGGGACGTGCCAATAGTTCCCAGTCGGGTGGACGAGATAGCATGTCGATGTCTTGCTTCCATCGGAGTTCCTATTGTTCGACGATCAAGTCCTCCCTGTCCTCCTTCACTCGCCCGCATATTGGAAAACGAGAATACGTTCCCTGATTTCAAGATGCGGGATATTCTTCGCAGCCTTGACAACATCGCCCCTCAGGTATTGGATCAACAATTCCGGGACCTCCCTGCAGGAGACAAGCAACATTTTTCGGACTGGATAAAAAGGCAACTATTTCTCGACTTTCCCGAGGATTTGGCAGCTACCGCACGAAGCCTACCGGTGTGGGATGCATGTGACAGCGCCGGAAGATACGCATTCGTCCCTGCTGAGGGTTTAGTGATGTTGCCCGATGGTCTGGATGAGGACATTGTTGCTCAATATGTAGGGCACCGGCGTATCGTAATCATTCCCCAGAATCCAAGACGGATCTTCCGAGATGCCTTGAAGAACCTCAATGTCCCGACTTTATCCTATGGCGAGCTATTGAGCATTATAGAGCCAAATCTACAAGACTCTATGCCGGACCCTCATCAGAGACAAGAATATAAGGAGTTGGTGGAGGCGATTTTAAATGGCGCAGAGGTGACAGCGGGTTTGGAGGGATTGCGACTGCCGAGCGCGTGGACTTTTCGTTTGCGACCTGTGGGTCATTTCTACGCCCGTGAAGAATTCTTCCTTTCCGCATTTCAGGGGGGTTCTGATCACTTCGTCGCGCTCGAGTTCAATCACCTTGAGGGTAGATTGGATCACTTGAAGAGGATGCAAAATATTGACATGGAGATATTCTCTGAGTGCGTCGGATTCATCGCCATCAATAGCAACAATGACGGCGGGGCGAAGGCTTTTGATATCCTGAATGATCGCTTACGAGTGTTAATGGCCAATCTAGAACCAAATGCGTATAGGTGGGACATGATCGAAGATGTGGAGTTTATTCCGAGGATGGACGGCGAGCTACACAGACCGGGAGACGGAACAGTTGCAGGATTAGATGTATCGCAGTACATTCAGCGGGCGTTTGGAGACTTGGTGGCCCCAAGAGACCTTGTCAGGGAGGAGTACGTGGGGATCGCGTGGTCACAACGCGCCCTACCTACGAGGGCCTTGACCGAGGACCTGAAGCGAGCGTACCCCGAGCTCGGACGTCCTACCGTCGTTGAAGTAGTGGGTGCTTTTTTTCTGCTAAACAAATCTCACAGCTGATTCACGGAAGATCGAACATCTGCGTGTGTTGGTCACCCAAGTCGCACGCGACCATCCAAACCATCCTGCGTTACTTGCTGACCTCACCGTCACATATCAGTACCTGGACGACAAGGCTATGACATCTGCAGCTCACCTCGCTGACCTAAGAGACGAACAGCTGTTTTTGAATGTTCATAATCCACGTGGGACTGGTGTAGTATGGGAATGGGCTTCTCCTGCAACATTGTCGTTCGATGATTGGGATGTCGGGAACTTCAAGTCAGTTCGTCGATTTCTTCGAGACTACAAAACCCTCTTGATGGCGGCGGGTGCCCAAGAAGTCTATCACCCAACGGCACAGGTTTCCTCCGATGCCACCACCGTAGATCTTGGTCCCTTATCCCGCATAAGGAGGAAATATGACGAGATGAGAAGGAACAAGAAGCTGGTCGATGTGAAATTTATCACTGAGGATGATATCCCGGATGACCCGTTGCTCGCTCATAGGTCGTTCCTTGCAGCCAATAGCGATCACTTTCAAGAGTCGTTCTGTAGTGATTTCGGCGAAGGTCGGCCTGCATCTGCGAAAAATCCTGTCGAAGTACCGGTAATGGAATACTCGAGGGCTTGTGTTGCTTTAGTCCTCGGTGAGCGCCTCGCGGACTATTCATGATTGGACACTTTTAACAAAACTCTCGTAGATTACATCTATAGCGGCACGGTGCCGGATCCTACGCCTGTTTCACTGCTCCTGAAGGCGTTGGAGCTAGGGAAATATTGGTCGATACATGAACTCGTTGAACAAATTCAGGATCGTATAATTAAAGGGAAATTGTTGACACCAGAGAATCTTGATGAGAGTAAGTTGCCGTTAAATTGATCTCGATCCTTTTTTTTGACAATATACCAGTTCAATCCGCAGCGACTCGAGAGGGCTGTTCAAGATTGATTAGGTATTGCGACGAGTATATGGCAGACAATAGGGAATATATTAACCGAGTCCGGAGCCAATGACTGTAGAATAGTGCTATGTCTTAACGTTCTCAAAATTTCGGCTTTTGCAATACGCACCGGGTCCTTAGCAAAGAGAATGGTATCAACGCCCCATCAAGAAGCAGTTTTCACCGGAGCAGGTTAATGTGATGCATCTGTACGCTCCCAGAGCTAGGAGACGCGCCTAGAAGCTCAAACGAGCAACGACCAGCCTCATGCATTGTTCAACCCGTAAAATTGCGAAGTTTTGCAGATACACACATAGCATGCGCTTAGGCCCACTTCTAGGATAACTGACCATTCATGTTTGCTTGTGGCGATGAATTGGTTCAGTAGTCATCAGGTTTTGTCACGCAAACTGTGTTCCACAGGGTCAAATAAGCATTAGCCGAATGCGGCAGGTTCAGCACAGTTGTGGACTGCATCCTGCCCTCATCTCTACCAACATCCATGAGCTCTCCCTACGTCCTTCCTTCACGACCTGTATATCCTCATATTCCGACAACATGCTCGCATTGTAATGTTACCCTAGAATTTCCTGTACCAAACCCCCAACCACGACCAGGAACTCTTCTCCAGGTCCGGTGTTTCTCGTGCCAGAACGTGTTATCACATGCATTCTATCCTACTCAAATACCCTCATCCTATACGACCTCCACTTCGACATCGCATAGCGCAACTACAAGTACCGATGGTAGCAGTGCCTCGAAGCAAGGACAACAGCGGAAGGGCAGGAAGATCGGCACACAAGAGCGGCCACTCGAAACTGGTTATTACGATATCTTGGGTGTGCCGGTGACAGCGACAACGGATGATATCAAGAAGGCATATCGTACGCTCCCTCCCATTTATCATCATCCTTCCGATTGAGGTATACTTAACTTTCTCAAAATAGGTCGCCTGGCGATAAAGCACCATCCAGACAAGAACCCAGACGACCCACTAGCCGAAGAGCGCTTCAAGCAAATCGCAATCGCATACCAGACACTGTCAGATCCTGCACTACGAAAGAAATACAACGAGTTTGGACCGAAGGAGAGCGCGCCCGAGGGAGGCTATGTCGACCCGGAGGAGGTCTTTGGTGCCATCTTTGGAGGGGAGAGGTTCACACCTATCATTGGTGATATCAGTCTGGCAAGGGAGATGAAGACTGCGTTGCAGGAGGCGGAGGAGGCAGAAGAAGAGACGCGACCGAAGGATGCGAAAGGACGGGATATTCTGTCACCCGAGGAAAGGGCGAAGAAGGAGGAGAAAGAAAGACAGAAGTCTGCAGAGGTACGTTTCCGCCTGTCTCTCACTCACGTTCGTCTGTGAATACTCACGTCAATGTGTAGAAAGCCGCTGCTCGCGCGAAACGGGTAGATCAACTTGTCGAGAACCTTATCCGGAAACTTAGTATCTTCACGGAATCGGCTACAGGCGCAGACGATGCGGATGTTTCAAAGAGCTGGAGAACAATCTGCGAGATTGAGGCAGAGTATGTTGTCTTGTACACCTTTCTCCTGTTGTCCTCTCACTCATGCACGCGTTCGGTACAGGGACCTCAAACGCGAGTCATATGGCTACGAACTATTGCAGGCGATCGGATTTGTTTACGTCTCGAAAGCGAAACACCATCTTGCGACAAACCAGACATTCTTTGGCGTTGGTGGCTGGCTCCATAACGTTCAAGGAAAATACCACGTTTTCAGCGAAACGTGAGTCATTTTCATGCCCCTCGAGTACTTCCACTAATCCATCAGCTCTCCCTGCGTAGCGTGTCAACACTAAGAGCGGCCATAGAGCTTAAGGGTGTCTTCGACCAGATCCAAGCCGCGGAGAAGGCAGGTAACCTCAGCCCTGAGGAGAAACGCAAGCTGGAAGAGCAAGCTGCGGAAAAGGGACTCCAGGCACTTTTCAAGGTGTGTAGTTCCGTTCGCTCACTAGCTTTGTCCTTTCTCAGTGCGCATCTTTACGTTCTGACAGGGCACGAAACTGGAGATTGAGTCTATCCTAAGAGAAGTTTGTGATCGCGTCCTTACTGACCCTACAATTACGCGTGACAAGGCCCAGCTTCGTGCTGTTGCTTTGCAAATGCTCGGAGAAGCCTACCTGAGCGTGAAGAAGGATGCACAGAGCTCCAATCCTGTTGGAAACGGCCATGTTGGAGAGGAGGCGGAGTATGTAAGGATTGATACAAAGAATAGCCGGGCGCGGGAAGGGAGATCATGAGCGTGAATGATCTCAGGAGGTGACATGTGTTATAGGTGTACGGGTTCTCATCTTCGGCGGCGGATCACCAACCATCCACTGGGCTCAGGTTGGAATCCATCACACATTACAAACTTTACTACGGGTTTGCGTACTTTGATCGCACCCTTTGACATCCTTTTCTACTTGCAGATTAGAGTTCCTCAATATTATGACGTCGCGCTGCATTGAACGCTTACTGGCACCGTTTGGTCTTGGCGAAAATTCACCGATATCAAAGCGCTAGACTTTTGAAGAAGCCAGGTTTGAGCTCTGAAGTACCGAAGCCTATCCGCTCACATTGGGACTCCAATGTCCCCAACTCGTCGTCGTTTGACCTGGATTACCCGCCGGCCCGTCTGGTCGTGATTATCCCACCTCTTTGGGGTGCAGGAGGATGTCTTGAGCCCACCGGACCGCCTGGGTTCCTGTTATGATGTTGTCTATGAAGCTGAAACAGCACGGGACACTTCATATCCGTTGAACCAAGCATGAGAAGTAATATTGGAGAGATACTGGCATCCTTAGTCTCTATTGATTAACATACAGGTGGATGCTGTGTCCGCCGTTTGCGCCAAGCAGTCCCAGGGAAGCAGTTCTAGCACGGCCGAGGGGTGAGACAAGCCTTTTGCCCTGTTGGGCAGGCACCAAAATCGCTCAACTACACTTCAAACCTGGTCGGCCCGCACTGAGTGTTCTTCTCGCACCAAGCTATCTGTTACCGGACCGTGGTTGATAGGGAAGAGCGCCCCCCCCCCCCCCCCCCCCCAAGAATGCTTCTGTTGAGCCGAAACGGAGAAATGGCCCTAACAGACTAGATATAAGCTTCTCAGATTGAACTCCTTTAGCTTTTGCCAGAAACATGAAAGCACAAGCGATACTTGTGGGCTTTGCTAGCATTCCGGTTGTATTGGGGCATGGTGTCGTTACGACCCCGCCTCCTCGTGTGGTGAGTGCTGGTTTCCTTGATGATTTTTTTCAACCTTCGCTGATTCGGGAAAACGTCGCGATAGATCGGTAGTGCAAACTTGGCCAAGTGTGGGGCTGGTGTGAATAAAGTATTGGCTTCTGATAAATATGGTCCTGTAAGTCTTTGCAACCTATGACAAGCCGTAATGTGAACCGCATTAAGTGCTGGACTAGATCGAGAATGCCGCGGCAAAGGTAGATTCTGGCTATGACGCAGCTACATGCCACTTGTTCTTCTGTAAAGGGTATCAGGTTCGTAGTTCGTGTGCAGGAGTTGGTGGATGTATATACCTACTGTGTCTGAATTTTTTCCAGTTCGAGGACAACACAAGCCGCGTGCAGAAATATTCTCCTGGCCAAGTTGTGAACTTCTTGGTCGATATTGAAGCCAGACACACTGGTTATGCTGTACGCGTTTTGACATCGGTGCTAGTCTTGCTTTTATGGAGTTCTGCGTGTAACTAGAACGTCTCGGTTGTCGATCTCGTCTCGCAAACTACTATCGGCGCGCCCCTGTTCTCTTGGCCTGTTTATGCTGATAATGCTTTGGGTCCTCCCGACTGGCCCAAGAACGAAAGTAAGTCACCAGATTCTTGGCCTTGCTGTATATCTGATGGTGGTTTACCCGAAAGCCGATTTTGACATCCAGATCCCGACAAACTTGGGCACGAGGTGCGATACTGGTGGGAAATGCGCGATCCAGTGGTGGTGGTATGCGTACAATAAGCAGACTTATGAGAGTTGTGTCGATTTTGTTATCGCTTAGAATGTTTTAGGAGAGATTGTAGATCTAGATGTGATAAGATATGATTTTATGCTTCACTTTTCTGTTGGTTTCTGACGTTACTATACTGTACTACCCCACCGTTTCAATGCGCCCGGGGGTTTCGGTGATCACGACTTTGTCACACATGCCGAAGGCTGCCGTCTGAAACCCGGATGATGGAATAACGACACAGTGCATTAAGTACCTAAGTAACCTAATGGGTCTAATAAAAGATGATAATCTGCTTAATGGTTCACATAAGAGGGTCCCACTTGTGATCCTGGATACTGGAAATGCCATGGGCATGGCATATTAGCCAGTGTGATGAATGAAACTTGGATTGTAGTTTGGCAGTTGCAGTGGAGGATCAACAATTGGTTCTCAAGATGGGTGCCTGTTACACCAGAGCCCAATGTTGTGGCAGTCTTTTCCTTAGACCAATGGAATAAGCCACAGAATCTGGAGTTCTGCTTCATGCTGGATATGCTCCAATAGTGCCAAACTTGTGCCATTATCAGTGAGATCCAATGCACATGCAAGAACACAAGGAGGAACACTGGCATTTGAACATGACAACAAATACCATAGATGCACAAGCAGTAGTTCTATGGGTGTTGTTGTTCAAACTTTGAATAGCTTGCTGTTAATGGTCTTCATATTCTGGGTCCTCATGAGCACATTTTCGCATGGTAAATGCTGATACGATTGACACAGTAAGCGACGCAAGTGAAATGGGCTGGCTAATTTGACAAAGTGATACAATGTGTGATGGGATCATTGTATTCATGCTCCGACTCGGCATCGTCTGGCAAGGTGTGACGAAGGGCTCAAAACCGATTCTCGTTATACTTTTCGAAAAAAAATGGAGGATGCCAGGAATGGCGTTCTTAGGTGCTGTGCAAAATGCTAACCCGAAATCTTGAGAGTGTGAGAAGATATTTACAAAACACCGAAACTCACGGGTGCACCGAAACGGTGGGGTAGTATAGTATACGGGTGTGTGGAACCGAGCGGAAGTTTTATTTTCCTTGCAGGCGGAAGCGCCGATATTGGGTAGCATTGAGCCCTGATTAGCAATTCGACAGGGAATGGCCTTTCACTTCGCCTGTGGTCTTTGCAGCGTTTTCGAGTGTAATTGGGCCCAGTTTTGAGCGCTGAGCAATCGGATAGTGTGGTGAGTAGGGGGTATATCGTTAGATTCTTAAAAAGGAAGACAAAAAAAAAATGTCTACGACACCGTCGACGCCGGATCATTGCACAGGTCCCACGCGAGCGTCCGGCCCCGTCCAAAAGATTTTTGTATTTCCAAAATCCTCTCCTATTCTTTCGGAGTGGCTCATATGGTGCCTGAATTTGGAATCTTTGTTGGACCATCTCTATCACCCCATATTACCCGACTTATATCTTCACCCGGATCTCCGTTCTGTTCCTGTGCCGCATGCTGTACATTTAATATGGGGCCCCGCTCGAGACTTTTTGGGGGTTAGGAGAATTTTCGGCGGTGGATTCACCCTATTCCTATCATATTTACACCTGTTTTCTCGTCTGTAGATTCGCACATCGCCAGAGCTTCGGTTGAAGACTTGGAGCTTGGTCTGTAAATATCAGTCCCCTAGTTCAAAGACATACTCTCAAGGTTTTCTAACATGTGACAAGGGCTTCTTACGATGATACTTCAACGAGCAGTGCTCACTGTCGTTGACATGGAACGCTGTATTTGGCTAAAAAACGCCGAATGCCATCTGTCACCAAAAACATGTCTCACTCCACAATAGCCTTAAATTTCGGTGTCGCTCATTCCTGGCTATAAGTTGTAGCTGCCAAGATTCTCGTCGATCATGCGATCGGGTGCTATCACATTAGAGGCAATGCCCCAAAGCTCTGATGTGTTCAAGCGGAGCTGAGCAGTTCTCCAGACTGAGTTCTGAGTGTTCTCGTGACTTACGAATACATCATGTAGTGGCCGTAGACATCACAATTTGCGCAGACTTTGCAGGTGAGTCCAATCATTAGTCAAGCTAGTCAAGGTGCTCTATGGCATGGGACCGCCTGCCATAGGTTGGAAGGTTCTTCTGTATAAGGAAAAGGCGGTGAAAGGAGACAAGTCGCTATGTCCAGTTTTCTTGTCCCGAGTCTCAACCTTCCACCTGCATTTCGTTTACCTCCGCCGGCCGACGGTATACTCCTTTTTCCGCCTGCTTTATGTCTTGCGATCAAGTATTAATTTCCTTTTTGCGCCTGCTTTATGTCTTGCGATCAAGTACCACTTTCCTTTTTTGACGAGCAGCGCTCGGCGGAATAGTGCAATACGCAGAAATGACGTCATAAAATTGCAAACCCTACGTCAGGAGCCACGGTTTTCTGTTCTCTGTGCGCGACGAATTCCCATACAACCTCCCATACCTCCTTTCTCTTTTCTTCTTCCAATTCCACCATCCCTCCACTCGCTCACCACAGTCGCAGCAAACTTAGATCTCAACTGTTGTCCCCACTGCGTACACCGTGGTTAGTTCCTTTCGACTCATCGCGTTCTGCGTCTCGTCGTATTAACCGTGATTACACTTCAAAAGATGTCGACTGCTTTGGTCTTACCTAGCTTCTCCGAGCTCTTTAAGGAGATTGGTGGTAAGTCGCCACAGGCACCAGCTGTCAGGAAATTAATCGCTGCGTTGTCTTCTAGTAGACCACGAGAGCGTGATCCTACCACCCTTGCGTAGCTTCCCCGAATCATTCTCCAGAGACCGAGCCCCACCGTCGCGAAGAAACATTGGTCTGTTCTCGCATTCGACAAGTCCATCGCGGCTGCTTATCAAATGCACAGACTCATCCGGTCACGGCATGGGGCGGAGTCTTTTTATCCATGATTTTCCGAATAATGTGGTCTCTAAGATACACACCCCCTATGGCCGCTTATTCGGCAGCCGTGACTCGTATTCACGGGACACTTCGCCGTCGACAGAAAGTTCAGATCAAGATGCAGAACTGGAAGGAAGGCAAGGGCAGCACTATCCGCATCAAACACTTCTGTCAAATTCACGTAGAAAGAACGATAAGGTGGATTCTAACCTTCATTTGAAGCTCAGAAGATTTCTGACAGTTGATTAGTCGCCGACTCCGGGACAGTCCAAACCGAAAAAGGTTAAATACCACTCTTGTCCAATCTGTCAAAAGCCTTTTCCGCGGTAAGCCCCCTCGCACAATTAGCATACCCCTATTATGATAGTCTAAGTGGAATTTCTTTCAGACCTAGCGGGCTTCGTGCACACATGAACATGCACACTAGGGAGAAACGTACGGATTTACTTCCATATATATCCCTCCAACATCAGGGCTAACACTTTCCGTCATAGCCTTCGAGTGCGGTTTCCCAGGGTGCCCGAAACGATTTTCTGTTTCTTCAAATGCCAAGCGGCATTTGCGAACACACGGTGTCGGTCTTTCCCCTTCGGATGAACCCGCACCGTTACCTTACGTTGTGGACTTCGAGGAGCCGGTTGTTGTCGCCATGGACTCTGACGATTCCTCGGGCTCTTCAGTCGAGCCCTTGAGCCTCCGTTGGATGCCACTCGGCGCTGGAAGTCGCCGTTCCCACAGGACGCACAACCGTATGACAATCGTATAAGTGTCATGCGTGAATCTTCCCAAGTATGTCTCGGTCCAACTTGGGCCAGATCACATTGTGACATGGTTTTTATTCGACAGCATTCCTGTGATTTTTCCATCTTTCTGTCTACTCTCATGTTTGGACATTGTATCATAGGTCTAGCTCCTAGGACATTTCCATGTTAGGAGCGGTGTTTGGTCAACATATTCAGGTCCTTTTTGTATACTTACAAGGTGTGGACTGTCCGAATCGGGCAGGGATCTCGGGGCTTTTGGAAGTTGGGCTCAGTGTTTAGGTCGGTTACATGTCTTGTAACTTTGGAATTTCTGGAACGCAGCCAGAGTGTAGAATATGGTCAATATCACGTTTTATTTGCCTCTTTACCCGGCGAGACTCACGGATACGACGGTTAGTTCCCGATAATAGGACCGAGGAACGAAGGTGTGCTAACCTCAAGGATTAGGGGGAGGGAAAAGGGGCGGGTTCTTCAGTTAGACACTTATTCACCATCACCGCTTGGGTTAGTAGTAAAAAATAAATCAGCCTAGTCGTGGGTACGGAAAGTAGTAATATGGGAATTGTTCGATTTTGGGGTGTATTCTATTTCGGATTTCGGCACGTCTAATGGCTGCGGATTCAAGCCGAGAACAAATCAAGTTTTGGCCATTGCGCGGATTGCTGCCGCTCTAGATTCGCCATTGTGGGTTTTTTTCGGTGGACTTGTGGTGCGTGGGGTGACCTTGGCCGAGGCGATCTGACTCATGGGTGATTAGTATGTATGGCATTGTGATGGTTGGTATGAATGGATAGTCCGATGCGAAGGGAAGTTCATTCATGCATTTATGCATCAGCTGCGGGTTGGTAGTGAAGGGAAAGGACCTGGCCTGGCATGATGCGCAGTACTCGGCGCGCTGGAGAAACGTTATACTTAGATTCCAAGGCTCTGTTTCTGAGAGATTATGATGATGATGGTGATGATGATAATGGCGGAGGTGTAATTGGGTAACTACAACCGATAGTGTTTGTTGATAAACGAATGATGTGCGAGGGGAAGGGAAGCGCACTTGCTTCGAGAAGGGTCTCTTGGGGGGTCGGTGTAAGTTGATACTGTGATATTCTATATGACGAATCATGAATCATGGATGGGCTTAAACGGGGGGAACGCCAAGGAACGGGGTGGAGTCGATGAACACGTTATATGCTTCTCTTTTTTTTGTTTTCCGAAGAGGACCCGTGTGTACGAGATAGGAAAGGTGAGGGTATCCTATCGTCCTCGAGGGAGGGTTGTTCGGCGTAGGAGATGAAGGGGTAGTCTTTCAAGGTCAGTAGATGAAGCTAAACGCAAGTTAATGATCGATGGTCGTGGAAGTTAAAACTTGTGTTTTGTTGTCTGGGAAGTGTGAACTGCATGCCTGGTATGGCGTATCCAATTGAAGGGTTCGTGTCGGAGAAACCGAGAGTCAGCTGCATGGTAGTTATCCGAGGCATATCCACATGTGTCGTAGGTTATTATGACGTGAGTGTCGTACGTTCATGAAAAGCTAGAGACCCTTTCGTCTGTGTATGTGCCTTCCGCTAATACTTCTTTAGCTTGCAGAGGCTTAGTGGAGGCACATGCACTTGCGTGCCTTGCTTCCGTTACATACTAATCATGATGAATAGCTGGACTCGATGGTATAGATGTCCTGATATCACATGGCCTCCATTTCCCTTCATTGCTCTAGCTGCCATCTTTGTCATTCAGGCCGTCAGCACAGGTGCGTGCGGTACGTGGGTCCGCCAAGCGTGGAACTGGAAGCTGCCCCATTCGGGTTTGAGGCGTATCAGATTTCAGATTCGGCATGGTTTTCCTCAAAAAGGAACTGAGAGAATGCTCCGGTGACCACGTGGAACATTGACCAGGCTACAGCGAAGTGAACAAGGTTAAGATCCGTCGCTGATGATGAGTCGGAGTTCGAAAATGTGTAGGACCTGCATGTGTTCCTTCATTTATGTGCACCGTTTCATGAACACCCCCAAGTCTTGGATCGGCGGAGAACCAGGAACATTGCACTTTGAAGGTACGCAGTGGTTTAAAAATTGCAATTACTGCTTCCCTGAACTTTGAAGATCGAGGGGCCATGCGCATTTACTGCTGTTTGTTCTGTGTTATTCTTATCTTCCAAGTTCTCAAGGGCATTGGCAACCAAAAATGATTAGACGCTCTAGCGAATGACAACCTTGAGATTATCTCTCCGACCTCCTAGTCTCCCCCCTCCCGTCTTTCCGCCTTTCTGTCTGTTTTGATTACCTATCTTTGCAGAGACGTCGGCCTCTGTCTCCAAGGCAGTTCACTTTTTGCGACGTCTCAACCTTGATGAACAAACAGACTACGGATGTCCTTTATGACGGATGGGATGATCAAGTGTCATATGAATGGCAAAATTTCACATTGAGCGGAAGGTTCTGAAGCCGAGATCACTCAGCGAGTGACCATGTTTGCCGTTTTCGCACATCTTGTCAATCGCTGGGAGAGGGAAGCGTCGGATCCTCCCCATCCGAACTTGGAAGGCGTAGTAACTGCAATAGCGTTCAAGAGGCTCTGCAGGATTTGTCATCCACCGGCACTGCGCCATCACGAATGACCAAACAGACGAAGTATCTGGCAGGTGCCATGATGTCAGGCTGACATGGAAGTGGATACCACGAGCTGGGAGAGCGGTTGACCGCATGCCTACATGCACCGCGGCCGATTAGTGATTCCAGAGGCGGCGGGTTTTGCGAGAGAGGGCATTTGTTCACAGAGTGACCGATGAGATTAGATAGTTGTCATTCCCGGTATGTTCTGGGATGGTTGACAACGAGGTACTATCTAAAGCTCGTTTGGGGGGGGTCCTAACCCAAAAAAACTCCTACAACGTCATAATGCCACTCTTCGCGCGGGACCTATCTTATGGCCCGGAGCAGTAACGAATCTTCCACCAAGCCGAGGCGACACCGGAGAGGTGCGTAGTCTTCTCAAACTAATTCTGTTGACTGGCGATTCGTGTCACCGCCATCAACGGTACCTCATGGGACAACGGGCTAACGCCGTATGGAAGGCAGGTCCCATCTTGTGATCTTGACCCACGGACAATTATCTATTTCTACCCTTGACCAAAATGAGAGCATATAAGCGGCCTGTCAACACCTAAGTATCCCACAGAACGCGAAGTCCCCTTCACCTCCCTGTTGTTCTCCTCTAACCACAAAGCGAGCCAGCCTCTGCAAAAACACTCCAACGCTCCTTATACTCTCCCTTTTCTCGAGCAATACCTTCCACGCTATGAAGTTCAGCACTTCTTTCGCCGCAATCTTCCTCGCCGCCCTCTCTTTAGGCGCCAGTGCATTACCCGTCGCTGTGAACAGTGACACTCAAGCCCGTGGGATTGGTGGTGGTGGACCTGGTGCGGTAGACTGGAGAAGGGGTTCCGCTGTTGAGTCAAGGGACTAAGCAAGATAGAGGCACGTTGGTGCCAGGGCGGAGCAAAAGCTTCGTAAAAGCCTGATTACTCACATATCTTTGTTTATATGGGTAAGCTAGTGTTCGCTTTTGAGTATTCGAACCCTTTTTGACAATATTACCTTGGTCTCAGCTTCACAACTCGGATCGTCCTCGTCAGTTTGGTTAACAATAGCTTGTTGTTCTCGTCCACCGGTTACATTTCTTCGGACAGTCTTGTTGTACACTCCCCTTGTTACTGCGCTCCTTTTTGTGTTACCAACATTGTAATTTTGCTTGTCCATCATGCGTTGTCCGCACGTCAAACTATACATGGGATCGCAACACGATGAACGTGTGATAGCCCACATATGCATAGGCATATGTTTCCCACTCCTTGTTTTCGATGTGTCGAAAGTCTATAGCTTAGTACTCGGCTATGAATACCATACTCCACCCCAACCCTTTGCACTCTCCCTTGCTTTGCTCGTCACATCAAACGTCACATCTGCTGAAGACGCTGCAAGGCGACAGGGACCCAAAGTAAGCTATGATTGCATCAGTAAATCCAAACTCCGACGTGTCTTGACAAGTACCCGAATTTGTATCTCTTGCGATACGCTGAATTAGAACACGAAAAAAAGTTGGAAATTTTTATTAAGGTATGCAGGACACATGGGGAAAGTATGAGACCGAAATAAGAATGGGTAGGGTGAAAGCGCAAAGCAAGGGGGCGAGCGCAAAGGTGGGGTGAAGCACTATTGGCAAATGGAAATTTTCCTATATCGGCTTTACAGGTTCGGACATTGCGGCTCCATTCTTCATTAAGCTTCATTCTTGAGGTCTTGGCCGGTTTCGGCTTCAGGGCTCAACATTGAACACTCGGCCATCTGTTTAAGGAAATCTGCTCGTATGTATTCATGGAGTGACAAAAATGTATCGGTCGACGTGGCAATGAAGCCCTGGATAAACGATCTGCTAGGTTACCCGCCTCCTCGTCGGTCATCTTGCACTGGTCCTTCAGCTGGTGTATTCCTTGACCAGCGACCCTCCTAACCTCCCTCCGCTCTCTTGGCTCCCTACACCAGCCCTGTGACTCGTAGGAGACAGATACGATCTCCTGGAACCACTCTACGCGGTGCGGGCGCCATGGTTGCCTCAGATGATGGTCTCGGACCATCCTCAACATCTTCTCCCTTGACTCTCGATATTCGTCATCCAACTTATGTGTCCCGTCCCGATTCTGCTTCCCACGAGTGCCAGCGACACAGGCGTGGCCAGCAGGATCAATGCCCTGTTGATGAAACGAACTTTGATTCCGATACCACCACTGGTCCATATTTTCCTCTCCCTCAAGCCCCGTGACAGCGATAGTTACGGGAACCTGGGAACGACAAATGATCTCGCGGAAAAGAATCCAGTTTTTGACTGATGCGTCTTTGATTCTGGGGGCCCGCATGACGAAGACAAGGAGGCTGATGCCGTCGTGTAGCCTCATGATGAGGTTGTAAAGTCTAACGACGGCTTCTACTTTGGGAACGCGACCTCCATCGCCTTCATTCAGACCTGCGGTATCCCAGAAACGAAATGAGGCACCAGACGAATCAGTGTAGTCGTAAGGAGTGGCCTCGAGTGTGCAACCGTTGGCAGCGCTCGAGATGGCGGCGAGGTCGCGACCGCACATGAGATTAATGAGAGAGCTCTTGCCTGCGCCAGATTCTCCAAAAAGTATAACGTTTGATGGCATTTCGGACTGTGAATGGGTTTGGTTATCAGTATAATCTAAGAGGCTTCAGATGATCCAGGGTTGAAATATCTCGAAATATCTCACCTCGAACTTCTCTTAAGACGTTGCGTTGCCGGGCTTGATACATTCGAATCTCCAAGCAAGGAATGCCTTTTATACATGAACAATTTTCACAAAAAGCGCTGCGATCATCCTAACTGCACACGTTCTTAAACACGACTTCAACATGCGTTCTGCGTGTTCCAGAAGATTGCGTTATCCGCAGCCGCAGTGTAGTGATTGGATAAAACGAAGAGTTTCACAAGAGATAGAGGGTAGTATGTAGTCGTATAAACTCGGACATCGCATTTAACCTAACATCTGTATTGAAAGCCTAGCGCCTCGGACGGAAGGCAGCTGCCACGATCGCACTTATGAACGAGAAGAGACCGTTCGAGGACCCACCTCTCGCTTCATCTCGTACCGTGGTAGGTCTGGAGTAACCGTTGTAGTCATCATAGTATTCCTGGATACGTTCCGTGATGCGGTCAAACCAAAGGTTGGAGTCCACCGTCCAAGCTTTCTCTGGGCAGTGCGTCTGAATCAGGGTTCGAACGACATCCTTGGATTCCTCATACTCCTCTTCAAACATGTTCTTCTTCCCTTTCGACGTAGTGACGCAAGCGTGACCCACGAAGTCCAGTTTACGGGAGGTGAACTCCTCCTGGTTCTCAACCCACCAATCCTCCATACGCGCTTCATTCTCCAGTCCCGTAATGACGATAACAACGGGGATCTCCTTCTGGCATATAATCTCCGTGAAGAGGTCGTAATTGACCTTGATGATATCGCGATATCGGGCGCCGCGGATGCAGTATACGAGAAGGCTGAGACCGTCTTTCAACTTCTCGACAAGGTCGCGGAGGTGGTGAAGTGCCTCGCCCGCTGGGACAGAACCCGCTTCTCCCTCGTTGAGTCCAGCGGTGTCCCAGAGGACGTACTGCATACCGTTTATCGTGATGGGGTAACAGGCGCTTTCAAAGGTACAGCCAAGAGCGCCATTACTGATTGTGGCGACATCGTCGTCGGAAAGCATGTTGATGAGGCTGCTTTTCCCAGTACCCGTCTCCCCAAAAATGACGATGTTCCTTGGCCCGTTGGCTGGGATCTCTCGGAACAATGGTTGCCGGACAGCTGGGCGTGTTCGAGCTCGTTTGCTAGAGGCTAGGGGGTGCCAATGTGGATCAGTATTCGGTATCCGGACAGCCAGGATTGCAAAAGGGATTTGACTTGCCTTGATGTACTGTAGTCGGTGTCGACGACGCATTTCCTAGAGCCACAAGCTATTAGTTGTGGTGACTTCATGATATAAGAGACCTACCCCTGTCTTTTCTGGATTGTGAATTCACTTGAACTTGAGGCGGATGTGGACAAGTGGGACCAAGCCTTTCCTGGGCGGGAATTTGACTCGGATTATACTCTTCCTGGGTGTAAAATTGCCCCGGATTCCCATGACGCTGATCCGCCATTGACCCTGATTCCTGGAGATTCTCGGTTTCTGTGTCCATGCGATCTGAAAGCAAACCAATTACATCTATGATCAGCCTTGCTGTATAGTAGACGATTCTTGCATTCCTACCGGCTTGTGGAAGTCGGCTTCTATCGTTACTTCCCCTATGAATGGGCTTGCTTGAGAGTAGTATGAAGACCATGTTTCAATGTAGTATGTGTGTAGAGGGTGGAAGGCGATAATGACGCTTTTCATCGCGGTGTTCCCTCCTTAAAAACGAATTCACCGTGCAGGAAATGTCGCCCAAGCTAGCTTTCTCCGTAGTTGGTCCCTTCTATCCCAATTGAATAGTAGCAGATTCGCCTGGATCCTTTCCTTCCCTCCCGCGCATCGAACCACGACGGGGGATGCATTCATTCCGCAGCATTGAAGTTTGTTGCCAGGCGTTTGAAAGAACCCAAAGAACGTTCCAAACACAACGCTTTCACCACCCCAGTTCTGTAATCGCGTCCTGGAGGATGCCGCGAATTTAGACCGAATAGGCAGGGAATGTTCAGGAATACATGTGGAAGAAGGACACAACAGCAAGTCAAGCGGAGAATTGCAAGAACGGGGGGACAGATTACGGAGAAATCTAATGAAGGTTCGCAGAGCATCTGCCCAGAGAGGCAGCTTACATACGCCACAATTATGAGCACTGTATCTATCAATAGCTAATCTTTGCTTGAAGGGGGAAAAGGATATCACTTCCGCAGTCCAGGTGTTGGAAACGTTGCGTGTCGATGGAACGCAAGCCCACTCTCCTCACGGAAAATAAGCTTCGAGGGACACCATATCTACTACTCATGGCTACCACATGCAAATGTTCTTGAGTTTCAGCTGCGTTTACGCAGCTCCGTTGAACAGCAAAGTCAAACTTAGTTATTACCCCCGATCCCTTCCATTGATGCATGCTAGCCTTCATCTGAAGAGAGTGACTGCGGGCTTCAACTACACTGGCATTCGTCAAAGATGGATTCGTAATGTATACACTTCCTCTGCTTCCCGTCTGTGTGGTTATGGCTGTGGCGAAATATAAAACTTAGGATCCTTGGCTAACGGCTCAGCGCCAGACTCCATCGCGAATCGTAACACCCTTCGTCTATTCACTGCCATCATGCCCAGAACCAACGTTATTCTGTTCGGCGAGTCCGGAAGCGGAAAGAGTAGCATTGTCAACATGCTTTCCGACACCGAACACGTCGCTGATATCTCCAGTGGAGCAAAGGGGTGCACTTTCGAGAGTCGAAGCTTCGAAGTTAATATCCTGGGTCAACCAACGACTTTATGGGACACCGCCGGCCTCGATGAAGGCGATGCGGGGCGTGTCCCAAAGTCGGAGGCCATCGTACAATTATACAAACTCGTTCGCAACCTCTCAGATGGCGTCAGCCTTCTGATGTTCGTCATGCGTGCCCCTCGAATCAAGAGCTCTGTTCCGCAGAACTGGAAGTTGTTCCAGGAGGTCATCTGCCAGAACCAAGTACCCACGGTCATAGCGATCACGGGTTTGGAGCAGGAGGAGAATATGGATAAATGGTGGTGGGATAACAAAGGGACGTTCCAGAGTTACGGAATTGCTCCCGTTGGGTTTGCGTGTATTACTGCTTCGAGAGGAAGGGTGCGCAGGCGAGGGGATGGTCATGTATTTGACGAAGAATACGAAGAGTCGCAGGGGAAGGTACGAGAGCTCATACGGTCAACTTCCTTGGATGTTCCGTGGCGAGTTCCAGCAGCGGAATGGTTCAAAAACATTGTTGTCACCACGTTTGAATACAAGAGCAGCTGCTTCGGCCAGGAGAAGATACAGCATGATGAAGTACAAGAGGTTGCCGGAGAGGCTTTGCGGAAGCTGGTCAGCGTCTGTGGGATGTCGGAGAGTGACGCCAGGGAGCTTTCAGAGAAGATGAGGGGAACCTGAGTGGTCGATCAGAGGGATAGATACGCTTTAGCGGCTATTCATCTTACCCCAAGGTTTTCTTTAAGTATAAATATCCGTGGAACAAACGAACAGTCACTCTCACAACACGACATAAAGGAAGTGCGAGGACATATTCATATATCATACAACAGGAACAACTGTACAGCATAACGCATGTTAACAGAACAGAAGCAAGGACGTGATCAATTAGATGCAGCACTTCTGGGTCTCCTTCCACCACCAAAAACCCCTAGTAGAGCACCCGGTGTCCCAGAAGACGCTACGGTAGCCAGTTGGGCAGTCACCGTAGACACATATAGCACGTCTAGAGCCATTGGCCTGGTCCTGGCAGGAAATGGCGTTGCCACCTGCGGCAAAGCTGAGGGCGGCAATGATGGCGGTAGCAGCCAAAGTAAGTTTCATGATCTAAAGTGCCCAGATACAGTAAGTGATCTAGCCTCCAGTGCAGATCGTCGCCTGACGACATACAGTCAAAGGTTTAGTGAAGCGGCTTGAGGTAAACTAGTTGGCAAGTTGCGAAACTTGAGTCTGAGAAGAAGCGTAAGCGGGAAGTGCAGGAGGTAGTATGAGAGAACACTGACTGTGAATCTGTGTTGTTGCGTTTCTGCTCTAGTGCATAGAATGAAGAGGGCTTTTATATCTTTTTCACTGGGGTAGTCCCGCAAATGGAGGAATTAGCAGAAATGGCAAGGATCGGGCATGTTTCGGTAGGAATCTGCTCCTGAAAGCCTATGTCGTGAATGAGACTTCGGAAACGTAAGAATACTCTTTGCTTCTTTCATTTGAGATGCCGACTGAATGGCCTTACGCCGCCTGACCAACATGCTTCGGTCACTGCCTGTGTCCTAATATGATAAGTATCACCTGGCGCTGATCATAGCAAAGGATGCAACAGATTTAGTTATTGGTAGCGTGGTATATTTCTTCGTTTGTGGATTGGATTCGGGCCTCCCAACCAATAGTAAGAGCGGCAGGTGGGTGTTTTGCTTTCCGGAGGAAAGTCATCTAGTACATGGACTAGAGTTTTGCGTTGCGGGAATGGAAAATACGAGAGGGGAATGCATAACCGCTTCTACGTCTCAGGGACGGATGAATACCATCAGGCAGTTTGGGGTTCTGGGTGGTGGTGACACTGCCTTGAGAGCTGGGGCCCTTAATTATCGTGCTCATTTCTCAGGAAAACAATATAGCCCGAAGGCTGCATCTTTTCCAGAGCTTATAGCCACCTCAGTCGGATAATTCTCGTTATCATCTTGTTGTTGAACAACCATGCCATCCGAAGGGCTCGAATACAAGTAAGATATTCATTCCTGAACTTTGAGTGTCAAACCGGGCAACCAAAGCTCGACCAGTTTGCAGAACATCCGGAGGTGATTACTATCATTATTATGTTGTGGAGTAAACTTTCTGTCGAGTCCATTCTACAGTAGTCACAATTCTTTGTGTTTCATCCCCAGATTTTAGTGCCGTTAAAGAACCTTGACTATAATCGCCTAACGGGCGGTGCGTAGCCCCATAACAGCTGCTCCACTGACATGCCAGTGCAACGAGGAAGCGCACGGGGAATATGATAGGGACAAGGTCCGGCTTTTGTGCGGCAACGGAATCCCATAGAGTACAGCGTGCTTGAGGTGAAAGTGGTTTCATCCTACACTGGTGAGAGCCGGTATCGTCAAATAAGGGGTGGCAGGTGAGCGAAGTGATGATGAGGCGTGAGAACGAAGCTACAGCGGTTTGGGGAACATAAGTAGAACACCAGCCGATTTTTTGGTCTTGCCGCGCAAAATTATCGCAGCCAAGTCGACACCCTCTCTGCTGTATTCCTCCAAAATCCCAAGTACATCCCTCTTCCTTCCTCCATTTTAGAAGTCTCGCACTATTATGCAGGCTTCAGGTCGTAGATGTAATGAGCTGAAGAGGAAGAGTATCTGTTAAACTTGTCACAACTGGCAGCACTCAGTGAGGGAGTCGAAGCTTGGTCCTTCCAAGAAGCCTTCTCAGACAGCTTGGACTCTTTCCGCTGGTACTTGTGGTCATCTCTTACGACCATTATAACTCCTACACTACCTAAACTGGAGCAAATCATCACTCAGGTCGGACACGCGATCCTCTATCACACTTCGTCCTCAAGTCTCGTGGTTCGCGCTCCAGTAGCCATCGATGGGGCTGGCGATGAGGCTAGCGTGCCCATTGCTCCTACTAATACATGTGAGTGATTCCTAGCCATACTCGAAGAGGTATTCTCAAGTTCCCTCTACGTACTCTCTAGCGGCTGGTTTCTTTCCACAATATTGTGATTACCAACTCCAGCCTTACCAGCATCGATCATTTTACCCAGATCCTTCATTCAGGCGCAACAGGTAAGGATTGACACATCCATTAGACCTTATTTGTTGATGTCAACAGAGGCATGCCACCTAGTTGAGCAAAATAGGACTTCCGGGGCTGAAATGGACTCCGCCACTCGCCATCCTCCCCCGAGATGTCATAGGACGCAACTTCTCCCTGAAACCGTACTTCATCTCCTCGAATGACTTAGAGTACCAGTGTGTTTCCGCCAAAATTCTCATCGCACTCCACGGCGAAACACGGTGTGCTGTCCAAAATAAAAGTTCTTTGATTCCCAAAACCAGCCCCAAGGACCAAACTGCTTTTGGAGATATCGATACGGAACTGGCCGGCAGGTATGAGGGATTTCGGCCAACTCTAGGATACCTCCTCCCTCTCCGCAGAACGTAGTAATAGCCAGTGGGAGCCCTCAGCCTTGTCGGAGATCGGATGCCAGCTGGCTATGAAATCACCATCCGCACACTCGAAATCTATGGTCTACAAAAATCAGAACACCGTGAATGAATTAAAGAAGATTTTATTCTATTCCATTATGAAGTTCCGTGGATATGAAACACGGAGAAATATGTTGAGGGAAAAGAGTGGTACTGGCCCGAGCATGTGCCTTGTGCAGAAATAATGGATGGAAATTTTACTATACTAAAGAACAAGAATACTGGTAGCGTGAAATGCAGAAGCTAATTTACCCAAGCAGACAAGCACAAAGAGTGTCGGGTGCAGGACAAGTGAATGGTCCGAGTACAACGTGAACGGTGGGGTGACGTTAGTGACGTAGTTGGTGCTGTGGGTCCGTCATCAGTGGGAACGGAGGTCGGGTGCCATTTCGTGTGTAACGGATCTACCATCTCCACAAAGCTTTGTCAAAGTAATAATTTGCGCTTTGAGGGGAAGGTCGAGCCAATCTTAAGCTCATGGTCGCTGTACTGCATGATAAAGTTGCGATATTTTTTATTGCAATTCCTATTGCTCTGAGTTTTTGGTTCGCATAGTCTATTCACTCATACTACCTGCACCTGGTCGACATCCCTGAATCAAAGTCAGCCCTGAGGTATTCCTCATCCAGGACCTAGAGGCCAGGGTAGGACAGGTAACCAAACTTCTCCTATGTATTTTTGTCATGTAGAATCAACAATGAATCAAGGCAAGTCTCCAATGCGACGGGCAATGAGAAGGCAGTACAGAGTGATGCAGAGCGATGTGTTGTGTTAACGATCAGCATGAGGCAATGGTGTTCATTGGTTCGAACATAACCTAGTGATCAATTTCTGATTGCTCTGCATCGACTCAGAACTTTTCTTGTGCTTTCTCCTGATGGTTGATGTGAAGATTCATGGTTAAAAAGAGCCACCTCCGTCCCGACATGGAACCCTTCCTCTCCTTCCCCCAGTGTGCTATCTTCACTTTAGACATGTATCGCTTCGTTCGTGTCCTCAATTTCCGATTGTTAATCATCTCGTCCATCGTGGCCGGCATTTCATGGGTGTACTCATTCGCAACCAAGATGATAGGGTCCCCAGAGTACATTCACGACTCAAAACTTGATATAGACGTACACTTTCCCTTGGCGTTCCTCCTACTCTCAGTTGAAGTTTCGGTACGCCACGTGGTCACGTCAGTTGATTGTCACTAGTTGCGAACTTCAACTTACCGTCTCGTTTCATAGGAAATGGTCAGGGATGTATTGGTTGAATTTATGCGAGCTCATATCACTTTTGATTGAAATCTCTTTAGGTATCTTCACGTTAATCATATTATCTTCGCGTTACTGATCATGGTTTCTAGGTTTGTACTACGTGATTGGCGTAACCCCTATTGTATTTGACAACGAGTTTGGCTTACTCTATGCGTTCCTTGCATCTACCTACACGATGATGGTCTGTCTAGCAGTATCACTCCTCTGTTTGATCTGGGACCTTTCAATGGCAAGAGTCAGAACGATCCTCAAACCTTTTCATATCCTTGGAACCTTCCCATCACATTTCACCATTTCTCCCAGATCCCTCATTTTCGGGCGTTTCCTGTTTCGGAGACGATACAGGTACACCCGTCTCAATATATGAGCTGTAGTGATCTCAACTATTGCTTTCAGTAAAGAGCCCAAGCCTCTCAGGATAGCACGCGGCGTCATCGCTGGGGGATTCTTGATAATGTTCGGGTTGGCTACATTCTACGTTCTTGTCATGGAACCATTCCGCGGTCTTGTTTCGGTGCCTTTAAAGGAGTTTCGGATATCCACTCAGAAGCTAGAGGATCGGGGGCTGATGTTTGCGACAGGTTGGAAACTCATCATTGTAAGTCTTGCCTTATCGGCCATTCAGTGCTCGGCACTCACACGGCCAACACTCCTGGTCAGCAATGGGACTTCAGGGAGGAACCTCCTGACATGAGCCGGGTGCTTCCCGCTTTTCGGGCTCAATGGCTTTCGAAAACCCTCCCTCCTCCCCCAGATACTCATGCCAACGATACTCGACTTAATGATACAAGTTTAGAGGGAACAACTCATGAGTTCCTCTGGAAAGATTGCTCATCATCTCCGGCTCAAATAGGGAACATGAGCTTGCTGGAATTCAATTGTCCGACATTATTCACCACTCTATCAGGGCTCTGTGAGTTCCTTGTCATGTTCCTCGCCGCTACTAACTCAACAACTCACCTTTCCTTCCAGATGATCGCTCTGATGGCTTTCCGGAGCTATGTTGTCACCATCTACCTCCCCTGCGGAGTCTTGGCGGGCATTCAGAGTTACAATTGACATTGGAAATTCCACCACGGATGCTCTTGCTAACACTGTCCCGATCCCGATCCTACCTGGCGTCCACCTTACCGCGGCTATTTCAACTGTTTTCGTTCAGAGTTTTATCAACACAAATTTTGCTGCTCTTGGATTTCAGAAGGTACGTTTTCTTACCCATGCTAACTGGATGATGTTTGACATTTTGTGTCCAGTATGCGAACCCGAAACCCATTGCAACTGTCGAAGCGTTGTTTCCAAACCCGACACCTTTCACACAGGAGAAGAATGTGTCCTCATTGAGGCTTTTTACTCTCCGAAGAGATGGTCCAGATGCAAATTATCGACTAATTCAGGACTTCAAAGAAAATTCTGTGGTCAGCGGCTTCGCCCTCCTTGGTGGTCTCTGGACATTTTTGAATGGTGCGTTTGCACTTCTCTTTGGGAGCACCTTGCTCCTGGTGCTATTTGGTGCGCGCCACCCTCTTTCCGTTATTTTGGCCCCAACTGAAGCATTTGTCCTCAAGGAATCAAGCCCCTATCGATCTATGGCATCGTTGACATGATCCAGGGCAGGCGGAACGCTCTCATCGAGGGACCAACGCTATCACCCGATGAACAGACACGAATCGTTGCGCTCCTACTCGAACATCTCATGGACGCCGGAGAATATTCTATCGAGCACAAAGGCTCTCGAACGTAGCCCTAGGCCCTCAAGTGATTCCCACCACGGTTTCCTATCTTATGCATCACTATGTCAGTCTGAAAGCCATAATGCTAGCGTCCAATTGGGCGCTGATCACGGTGCACAGGCAGATTCATAGACGCGCGGGCACAGATTGGTTTTATTTAATTTAATGAATGGGATCGCAAAGGTTGCAGTGACGACGCTGATTATCCTAGAGTTAGGTGTAGGGACCGCCCATGAAGATACCCTACGCCATGAGCCTAGCACTGGTATCACATTCCGATACCATAGTTCCGGTGAAATCCATTCGTGATTCTGGGGTTGGACAGTTGATCGTATCTCTTCTCTCTATCACCAAGGATCGAGTGAACCTATACGAGCGCCATTCCCTCTTCCAGTGGATCGGAATGCAGATGCCTTACACTTGGATCGGATGCACCTAAGGTGATTGAACCAGCTCACGCTACGGGTCCATGGATACAAATGTCATCATTTACGCTGGAGACATAACCCTCAAGTCTAGTATTTAACGACTTCCACTTGCCACTCAGGTCGCCTGTATGACTGGGGTCTTCAGGAGGTATAGGTTGCGCGATGTTCTCGATCTGTACAAGCCGTTCCCCTGTGCGCTTCCACCAATTGATAAAGCGGGTGATCAGTCCGCCTTGTGCAGTGAGCAGTGAGTTGAGTTCGGACTCTTTCGACGTGCAATTTAGCTTGATTGCCTCTGCGAATCCAAATCAGTTTTTGACCTAGCCAGTCTGTATGGTTCCTCACACCAAATATCAGTAATTGATGAGCAGGACGGTTGCTTCTAGGATGACACACGGGTTCAATGCGGAACGTGATAGGAAGCTTGGGGGAAACACGCTTTGCGAGCCACTCGAAGAGACGAGGGGGACTTCAAAGAGGTGCAACCTAGAAAAATGCCGCTGAAAGTGGTATCATCCAGTTCCTGGAACCAATGCGGAAGGGGTTTGGGGAGACGAGGGATGGCAAAGGTTGGGAAACTTACGTATCCCGGTCACAATGTTAAGTCATGGAAGCTGCGGGATCCATTTTTGATCGTCCCATGACCAAAATGTTTCACGATGACACCGCGCCCGACAGAAGGTCTACCACCGTTGCTTCCAGAACAGAGAGGGAGGGCACAAAGTTCTGCGCCCACAGCCCATACCCCCGCAGAAGTCCAACATGAGGCTGATAAGGCTGTCAAGAAGCGGCCAGAATCAGCGCCCAAACCCACAGTCGCTGCACCGGCTTTGTAGTCCTTGCGTAATCCGGCTATCGAGAGGTCGAAAGGAACGGCGTTGCGAAACCGCCTCTGCGTAAATGTATGCACCGGATAATACTGGAGGAGGTTGTATGTCTGTAACGATGGCGATTCTTCCTCATACAGGAGTTCCTCGGTGTCGAAATTTCGTTCGTCTACTAGCATGATGAAGCCAAAAACAAGCACCGCCCTTTCCCTTTTATCCCGATACATGGATTCTTAACACCCACACTCCTGAAGGTTCCTAACACGGGGTGGCGGCAGAATTCCTTCTGACACTTCTTACTACCACAAGGTGGCTCAACTGATTATTGAGAATCTTCAGCATCTCAGACCCCGGCGCTTTACTGGGCTTAGAGCGATATAAACCTCGCTTGAACCAACTTCCATCCTCACCAATTTTCGATTCTACAATAATGTTTCGGCGTTTCTCGAGGCGTAACCGTGCTCACTCCAACTCTGATAACAGTTCAACCAACTCCATTCCTCCAACGCCTGAAGACACCTCCAGTACTCGAGGGGCGGCGGCGTCTCCAGTACCAGGGTCGAATCGCTCTGGTGTTCGAGACACCGTTGCGAGCGGAGAGTACGCAAGAAGATGCCGTGCCCTAATGAACCTCCTGAGGGACCTTCGAAATCTTGGGTATGGACCTCATATGATCGTACAAGCCCCGGCTATGCATTTAATGTCTTGCGTTCACAGCGCTGATACAGTTTTTGACCTGCCCAAGATCGTTGTGATCGGTAGCCAATCTGGTGAGGGTCAATGTTCTTGCTATATCTATTCTACCTCGTGACGTTATCGTCCCTTCATTAGCCGGAAAGAGTTCGCTAATCGAGGCCGTTACTGGTGTAAGTTTGATATTTTGCCCGTAAACTCATCGTTAAAACCTGCTTTCATCACAGATTAACGTTCCAAGGGACAGCGGGACGTGCACTCGGTAAGCCTTGGCTAATGAGCTCGAGGAGAATAACTCATTGACCTGGTTCGCCAATAGATGCCCAATGGAATGTACGATGTCCAGTGCCGGGTCGTCCTGGACCTGCAAAATATCTCTCCGTTACGACGGGGAAACTCGACGCTTTGGTCCCGCAATCACCAACAAGAGCGAAGTTGAGCTATGGCTGCGCAGAGCTCAAGGGGCCATCCTTAGTACTGATACGAGCAAGGTACCATGGCAGTCTAAGTCAGCTGATGAGATTAGGCAGGCTATTCAGGAGGAGACAGGAATGTTGAAGTTCACAGAGAATACCATTGTTGTTGATATACAGGACCCAGGAGCCACGGACTTATCGTTCGTTGACTTGCCAGGTACGGATAAATGTAGCCCTGCTCTAAGTGGCGTCCTTTACAATGTCGCATTAGGCCTCATTCAGAACTCGGATGAACACTCCATCGAGTTAATCAGGAGCCTCGTCCGCCAACACGTCGCAGGAGAAAACACGTTGATACTTGTGACAATACCTGTCAGCGGTGTGTAGACCTTTCTACCGCATGTTCTCCGGTCCAGATCTAATATCTACATACTGTAGACGACATACAGAACCAAGGTGCGGTTGTACTTGCAAAAGAGGCGGATCCTGTCGGTCGTCGGACGATAGGTCAGTGGTCCGAAGCAGTCCTCCTATCCCTGCAAACCCATGATGTTCCTTCATTCTAGGTGTTCTCACCAAGCCTGATCTTTTGGGATCAGGCGCCATCGGCGCACACCACATCTGGAAGCAAACTTTGGAAAATCAGAACATTCCAAATAACCAAAACTATCTTCAGCATGGATATTACTGTGTAAGGTTACCCGACGACCGAATGCGTCAGCAAGGCTACACCGCACAGAATCTCCCCGATGCCAACTACTTCGATGTTACCGCCCCTTGGAGTCAGGTGAGAGACAGGAATAGGTTCGGCGTCGCCAATCTTGTTCGGGATGTTAGTGCCCTACTCGTCCAGCTTATTGAAGCAAAGTCAGTGAAAGCCTACACTTAATCAACCCTATCCGCTGATGCTCATGCCTTTATAGCCTTGCTAACATCCGTGCTGCTGTCGAAGCAGAGTTGAAGGCTTGCATCGACCGTCTCGCCCGACTCCCTCCTCTTACCCAGGGAGATCCTATGACCAACATCATGCTTTTGATCAACGCCTTTATTAGGGACCTTGACGCGGCAAGTGTTGGTGATTCACACAAGTCCCTGGCTCAAGCCTGCAGAAGGCGTTATGATCGTTTAAGGGAAGACGTTCTTGCGACTTGCCCTCAGTTTCGACATAGAAGCGGCAACGATGGTGACGATGTTTATGACATAGCAGCCATCAGTCGATTGATACAAGAGTAAGTAAGGGGGGCTACACCTTCTGACAAGCTCCTAACCGATCTCCCTCAGGTGCACTAGCTGGGAGTTACCAGGATGTATCCCTTATGACGTATACAAAGCCCTCATCAAGCAGTTCCTCCAGGGATGGGATGAGTCTGTCCAAGGCTGTTTTGAGGACATATTCGAGTTGTTCTCGTCTTTCATTGAGGATCTCTCGGATACCCACTTCTCCAGCTATCGTAATCTGAGGTCATTCGTCTTGTAGGTTCACCTTCCTCAACATTCGCCCTATTGACTAACAAATGCGTTGCGGTAGATCCCATGCTCGAGAAGAGCTCGAGAAGAGTAAAACAGGAGCGAGTGCTTCTGTCCGCAAGGTCGTAGACCTCGAGGGACAGCCTTTCGTCACTCAGCGCACGGACTTCGTCGCCAAGCAAGATGAATGGATGCGCGAGTACCATGACGTTTTCTATCCCCGTGTAGAGTACTATCACCATCGGGATGAGCTACATGTCATGGCGACCGTCCGTACGTATTTCCAATTTGCATACGAAGTAAGTCCTCGTTAGTCTCGTCGAGTGCGTCTTGCTGAACTGATTACCCAACGTTGTAGAGATTCGCAGATACAATGCTCTTGATGCAGGAGCTTGAGCTCGTCCAATCGTTACGGCCCAGGCTCGAATCGACTTTGTTCGAAAATATCATGCATGTTCGAGGCAGAGCAGGTGGTTTGGAGAACTTGCTGGCGGAGGACCAAATGATAGAACGAGAGAGGAGAGAGCAAACGCAAAGAAGACAAAAGTTGATTGAGATAAGGAACAGATTGATTGACTTTTCTATGTCTTGATGTATACTTTCAATTACCCGTAACTGACTCTAAATTCCCCATATGTAATTGTATATCTTGAAGACAGTTACCTGTGAAGTGTAGGCATGCCCTCCTCTCAAATACGTGAGTTGGGTTAAGATGAGTGATCAGCAAAAAGCAAGTGCCCCCAACCAGGATTGAACTAGTGACCTTCTCATTTCCACACTTCAGTGTGTACAAGTGAGACGCGCTACCACTACGCCATAGGGGCCTACAAGGGGTCATTATGCATTACATCACGTGCCTTTTGGGGAACGCCCTGGGAGCTGAGTGGAAACTCGGCATTTGGTGACCACACACCGAAAATCTCAAGGCTCCTGTAACAGTGGCTGCTAACACATCTAGGCCTGAATTGGTATCATGCGTCTACTTGATTTGCTATGTCCATTTTCTTCTTTTCAATTAAGGATCTGTCTAGCTTGACCATTGTTCGAAGCACTTTTCTATGTCATCCTTTATTGACTCGGTGAACTCGATCCTTGTCGAAACATACTAAGTTCTGAGCTGCGCCGTTGCTGTTGACCTTGTGAATGCCCGGGGTTCCCTCTCCGCAGCAGATTCATTTCTCATGAGCCCTCGACGTTCTATCTTTCCACCACTTGGCATAGTTAAGAAGATAGCACCCCGAATCATGTTCTTACCAACTATATCATCCGATTCAGAGCTTGTACCCTCGTCCCCTGCCATACCCTCTACGATTTCTTTCTAGGAAACAATACCCTTCCTAGACCGATTGCGACTACCTCATCTCTGTAATATTTGGAGACATTCTCGAGCTTTCTGCAATCATATTCCAGAGTTCAGAGAATTCCCATCAAAGTGTAGGGCTTCTGTTGTGTCGCTGAGCCATCCGTGTAAGGGTACAATGTCAAAACTGAGGTTGCCCAGCAATGATAAAAGGCGGCTATCACCATATCGTAATTCGCTCAACACTTGTATGCCACCACAAATCGATTGTGCTAATCCGTTCACAGTGTAAGCAACACGCCATATTCCCCTCTCCTCCACTCATAGCCCCAACGGTTGCATTTACCCTTCATGAACCCCCAAAGTGACACATTGAGTATCGACGAGACTGACGGACAGTCTCTTTTAAAGGCGTGGAGCGAGGCTTGACATCGGGTTCAGCGAGGGCCCAGCCGATTACCTCTAGTTATTCTACCTGACCCGACTCTCGATTTGGAAAGAGCATACAATACGGATGTCGGTTTTCCACGACTACCTCATACAGTTCGACAATCGTGCCGACAAACAGGAATATTACCCGCTCTTCCAGTGTACAGCGGGACAGCTGATTGCTGATAAGAGGACAGAAGAACATTTGAGCCAAACGGCTAGGACGGCACAGGAGGATGGAGGGAGGAATGGAGAAGACGTAGATGAATTTTCCTTTGCCCCGGATTGTAATCTGGAGGACAGGATGTTCGGTGATAGCCCACAACATTGGACCCATCAGTCGGATGACGGGGGCGCCACAAAAAGCGCGAGCACGCATGGTTCAGCGCTTCCGCAGCTTGAAGGGTTGCCGGCAAGCTCTGGACGTTCTTTGCCAAGGATTTGGCAAGCAATGTATCCGAGTCAAGCTCAAAGGATTTGATTTTTCCTTACAGTCATCTAACATGGAGGTTGCGTGGATTGCATTGGGACGACCCGACAGGCTCAATACGGACCTATCCAAAATGTCTCCCCTTAAGCACCCGCGCCCACAAGCGTGCAAGCAAGCAGCGCCGCACCAAACCCTTCTTCTGTTCACGGCGACTGTGAGAACACGATGCTGCTCTTGACTCCATTCATCGCACGACCTCAAAGATGAGTATAATGCTTCCGAGACATTCAACTTTAAAGACTTTCCTATCGGCAATGACGCTTCCAATTCTCTCGATTCCCGTGCCAATCAATCTGCCATGTTCCAACATAACACCAGCGACAGATCTCGTACGACTCCTAAAGTCGGCTCAATCCTACGAGTATCTCCGTGACTCGCGTTCAACAACCGCTCACGGGGACAAGCACGCCTTATTCTTCCAAAATTAATTTGACTATAGGTTCACGTAAACTTTGTAGATATTACGCCTCAACGAATGAGAATAATCTATTTGGCTATCGAAGCCGAGGTCAAGAAATGCAAGGATGCTGAGGCTGAGGCTACAAGAAAGCTCCAGGAGGTGCGAGAGGAGGTGGAGGTCGAAAGGAGGAAGATGGGAGAAGGAGCACAGGAGGCAGTTCAAGCCGAGGGGAAAAGACGTGAGAAAGCAGAGGCAGAGGTGGAGAAACTCAAAGCGGGGGTCGAGGAGGAAAGAAGGCAACGCGAAGAGTTCCAGCGCAGCCTCGAGCAAGAAATGGAAGAGAAAATCAGGGAATACAAAAAGGCTCTTCGAGCGCGCATTAAATTGCCACAAAGGTTCTGGGAGGATGTGGGATGAGGATCAGTCCGAATCATCTTGGTCGGCAGAACAGTGATGAGTTTGGCGCCCACAAGGTCCGAATCAATCCAAGGTTGCACAGCACAACGTGTCCAAGCTTTAGTTTGGTGACATGATGATAGTCACGGAGAGGATGACTCAGGACTTCCAGGCTGGAAGGGTGACGAATAGGGACTAGCGAACTCGGTCCGGCCATCCCTCACTTCTTAACATGCATGGAGGGATAGGATGTTCGGTGCTAGCCCACAACATTGGGACCATCAGTCGGATGACGCGGGTGCCCTAAAAAGCGCAAGCACGCATGGTTCAGCGTCTCCGCAGTCGGAAGGGGTTGCCGGCATACCCGGGACGTCCTTTGCAGCGAAGGATTTTGCAAGCAATGTATCCGAGTCAACCTCAAAGGACTGGATTTTCGCAGATGGCAGATATCAGCTAATCGATCGTCCTTACAGAAAGTCGTCCGACATGGAGGTTGCGTGGATTGCATTGGAACGACCCGACAGGCTCGATACGAACCTATCCAAAATGTCAGCGCTCAAGCACCCACACGCCGCTCCGAACCCTTCTTGCTGCTGGGAGAACACGATCCCGCTCCTGACTCCATGCATCCCACAACCTCAAAAACGAGTATAATGCTTCCGAGACAGTCAATTTTAAAGACCTTCTTATCGGCAATGACGCTTCCAACTCTATGGCTTCCCATGCCAATCAAGCCCGCCATGTTCCAATGTAACTCCAGGTACAGGTCTCGTACGACTTTTAATGTCGGCTCAATCCTACGAGCATCTCGTGGCTCGCGTTCGACTCGTGTTCAATAAGTGCTCACAGAAGCACGCCTTAGCGAAACCAAGCATTAGTAAATGTTGCACTTCGAATTCCTCACCCAATGACATATCCGAATCCACCTTTCTCGACCAACTTCCCTCTGCTACATCCAACATTGACCCCCTGGGCCAATGCCAAAGCGCACATTCCCTACCTACGGAAGCATTCCAATCATCTGGTCGTACGAGTGAACACTAACGGGTCCGACGTGACAAGATCCTCGCGTTTCGACATCGAATCAACAAGGAAGAAGTAACAATGATATGGAGAACTTACATCTCGATCTTGTGGAGTACCAACCGACTGGTACGCAGGCAGCCCTGTGCATTCGACAGGGGTGACTAGGCGGTATCCGGCAGCTTGGAGTTTCTGGATGTAATAAGGAATGACTTCAGTCCTAGGGTAAAACCACATTGATAAATGCCACTTCGGAGATTGTGCACCGGGTTGATGTCCGGACCCCTGAAATTACTCATGTTGGTGCTTGTCGGGATTGGGAGCTATTGCACACTAGTAGGATATATCATGCATAAGTCTTTTACATTGCCAAATGCCATATACGTGGGAGGATTCAGATACGCAGCCCATCCAGGGTATATAAAATATATAAACTACCACCCACTTGTCCGTCTCCCTCTCAACCCCTCCACCATGGCTAGTCAACGACAACCCCTCACGCTCGGCTGGTTACTCACAAAGGTCCCCTTCACAACAACAACAACACCCATCCCTCGGCTAATACACCCTTCATAGCTCCTGCTCTACGGTCAACGATTCCTTGTTTACCCAGCCGGCTTCCTGCCCAAACCAAGATGTACGTCGTCTGCTTCGTTCCCTCGATACCCTATTTTTAATTTTTTATAGTGGTGACGAAACCGTCACTCTATGGACTTCCGTACAGAGACATCGAAATCCGGACATCCGACAACGTATTGCTACGCTGTTTCCTTATTGAACAACAACAACCGGCCGCAACTATCCTGATGTTCCATGGGAACGCGAGGGACCTTAGTGCTTTAGTGCCTCGCGCGCTACCTTTTCGCCACCATTACAACGTGTTGATGGTTTCATATCGGGGGTATGGGGAGAGCGAAGGGGTGCCTTCGGAGAAAGGTGCCTATTTGCTGCTTCCTTAAGTGGGTTGTTCTTACAGCATTATGGTTAGGACTGCAGAGAGACGCGCAGGCTGCACTGGATTATGTCCTTGGTGATTCACAATTGTCAGCAGTTCCTATTGTGTGTTCAACTTTGACTGCTTTTAGACCTGTGTTGTGTGTTGTCTTACTTTCGCCACAACCCCCCTAGATCGTGTATGGCCTCTCGCTCGGCGGCGCAGTTGCAATCGACCTAACGAGCAAAAACCCTCACAAGGTTCCTACCCACCTTCTCCAAATACGTTTCACTCCTGACTGACAGACACGCTTTCTACAGATCAAAGCGCTCATTATTGAAAATACATTCACATCCATCCCCGATATCGTCCGTGCCTCGCCTATCATCGGCCGCCTCTCCTTTGCGTGCACGCAACGCTGGAACTCTGCTTCCAAAATCTCCAAAATCCCTCCTTCTGTCCCGATCCTATTTTGCAGTGGGAGGGATGATACAGTCGTTCCGCCGGCCCATATGGATAGTTTGTGGAAGATTGCACAGGCGAGGGGGAGGGGTGTGAACAGGAGTGGCGGTTTGGGCAGAGGGATCTGTAGGTTGGGAGGGTGGTTGCGTGCGAGTGGGAGTGGTACGTTGAGGGCGGCTAGAGAGGAGGGAGAGGATGGAGAGGAGGGAAGGGACGTGTGGGTTCCTCCCCAAGAAGATGTGTTTGCTTCGTTTCCTTTCGTGGAGCACTGTGAGTCTTTTTTGTTAAATTGACCTTCTCCCTCTCCGGTTAACGACATTTTTGGTAGCTAACACCAATACACATATAGAGTATGAGTCCAAGGTTAGACGGTTCCTTGATAAGGTTGTATCCTTGTGAACATGATTAAGTCATGAGACGACAAGATGAGACTGGCTTTTATCTGCATCTTTTGTATTTCTTGATGATGCTAACGATGATTGACTGGGTGCGTGAGCCTATGCAGTGTGATTACTTTTAGAAACCCCTAGTGTGGCTGCATGCGTAAGTGTTAATTTTGTACACTGGGCCGTTGATGGATGATCATGGCTTCTTGCATGCACCAAGGATGCACTCCGGTTCACAATTTAATTAGCTTGAGGGTCGACTAAATAGGGTCATTGTCCAATATTTTGTGATATTGTCCTGGTGACAACTGCATGTCAAAATAGAAGACTGAATGCCTTATGGTAGACCCATTGATGACTCAGAGACTTTTCGCCGTGGGGTGCTGCTGTGCTCAGGGTCCATTGACCGACTCTTCGCAACCGCAATGGCAGAAATAATGAATACAATGGAGGACGTTCGGAAGGACGGTCGCTGTGTAGCTTACACACTCACTTACAGGACGTAATCTTTCCATTGCAGCAACCTGGATCGTAAAGCATGGCACACGGCATCTTGATTCTTTATATCAAAATACTGCACCTCTCGTCACAACTTTAGGGTAAGGGTTTGGGATCGGCATGTTCATCTCATTATGTACCTAAACTGCGGACAGACGCCGGGAGAGGCATGAGGCGGCGTGCTGGTAGGACTACGGATTCCACCTCCTTGACCACTATCATCGCTCAATATCGAGCCATTCTCCGCAGCCTTTAGTCATGGAACCTTTGAGAGAAAACCAGCATTATATGCCTCGCTTTATCCTTCGCGGATATCAGGAGTCAACTGTGCCTATAGCATTTCCGTGAGGCCACTTTTGCCTATCAGCCTGCTGGAGACTGACACTCATCATTGACACTCTCTGTGTGGTAGACCTACGCCCTCGAATAAGAAGCATACTGTGCAGGGGACGGGGACGGGAACAACCCATTGCTATGACCTCTCGACCAGAGAATACAACCCAAATACCTTAGTGTCCCGGTATCAAGGATTCGCGAAGCTGCCTGGAGACACCAAAAGCGCTGAGACTATCCCCTACATCGACGTTAAGTTTGCGGGACTCGAGAGCAAGGCTGCGAGGATCCTCAAACTTGTAAAAGGCCACGCTGATAACGGAAAATCGACAGTCGATCTTCTTCGGAAAGATTTATACATCCTCCTCAAGTTCTTGTTTCTGTTGCAACTTAGAGCCAACAAGATATACAACACCTACTTCCAAGAAGACCATCCCAACAGCGTTCTTCTGCGAGACTGGATCCAAAGGCAGAAAACGCTCCACAATCTACCCACTGACACAGATCTCTGGTTAAATGGCCTCAACTACTATCTGGATACATCTACCCACCAAATCTTGGAGGATGCAGATCCAGGAACGTTCTCCGAAACCGCCTCTATAGTCGCTGACCCCGACCGAGGGCCAGACCCCGACACCGATGTCAAGTACTGGCACGCCCAAACATACGAAGCCTTCCACAACTGGTACTACCTGTCCATTTGCGAAGCCGCTATCGACAGCGAGTTTCTCCTTGGAGACAATTCCCTCGGGATATGGGAGGGCACTATCGGGGCTGCTGGTGGACAAGTTCATCGGCTCTACATTATTAGTCCTCGAATCGCTATCATCCTCAGGCTGAACATCACAAGAGACCCGATGGTCAGCATGCTGATGGTCGACAGTATCCTAAACGACATCCCCTTCGAACCACCTACCACGCGTCACACAACCCCCGTCTCTACAGGACTCCACCATTCCGCCCACTCCCCTGAGGACACTTTTACGTTCAAGATCCACCACCTGACCACATTCCAGACCCATAAAATCAACGAGATCGTGTTGGAGAACTTGCGCGAGGATGGAAAGCTCATTTTTGCATCCGAGGACAGAATGTTCTCGACGCTGGAGTTGTATGATAGCCCACATAGTTCGTTCGTGAAGCCTCGCAGAGAGGACCTGAGGGGGTTGAAGGACGTCTTGTCACAGCACATCCAATTTTGCGCAAATGCAACACGACGTTCAAAGGAAGGTCACAATCCTCCAACCAGCACCCCGGTTGTCCCTCAACGTGGGTCGGATAATAAAGGATCAAACGTCATGGGTGACAACGATCCTAGCGCCCAACAAGACGTCCATCGTTCTACCAAGACGCCTATTGCCCAGGGCAGTTCTGCACCCGAACACATACTACCAGAACTTCTCCCTAACACTGAAAGCCAAACACGTGGCGGAACCTCCACATCAAATGGCAGTACCACTCGACCTGATCCTCGTACTCTCCTTCCAGAAACGCCCGCCGACCGAGAATTTCTCCGTGTCTTGACTCAAGCGATGAACGAGAACGACGAGGGTGGGTCGTTTGCTCTTCGGTGCCTCAAGGTCTGGAAGGCAGCCACAGCGCAAAAAGACATCAATCACCCATTCGCGCTGAAAACTCGCTGCCTTTTATCCGAAGCCATCGAACGCTGCACGAACCACCCCCTCGGCCCATGGTTCCCTCGATACACGACAAACAAACAAAGCCTCGACGTCATTCTATCACCCAAGGAATACGGCGCCCTTTTCTCACTTGCGAGTCTAGTGATCGGGACAGAATACGGCATCACTCTGCCAACTTCCGAATCCGAACCCGAGGAAAAGAAAATCCTTACTGGTGCCGTTTTGTGTGGGTTCATGGAATGGTATAGCAATCAATTCTGCTTCTGGTTTCTTTTCCAATGCATCATCCACCCGATATCTCAATTTCCAATGTCAGTCTCGTGCATGTACGCATCGATTTTCAGGAAACTTGGAAACAACATACGACTCACGAGCATGGCTCGAGCATCCCTATACCATTTCCTCCAATTCCTCTGGTGTACTTGGAGGCTCACCCATAACGCCAATCAAGTAGTCACTCTCATTCTGACATGTACCTCTACCTTTTACAGGACGAGGGATTTCGTCCTTGTGCTTCTCCTTTTCCAGTTTTGTGACTGGAGCCTGGAAGATCGGTTTCCGTATGGGACGTGGGTGGTCGTTATAAGCGCGGTCCTATCTCTAATAGGGGGGATACAGGAACTTGTCAAGTGGAAACGGCAATCACAGGTATCGAGACTCATGGCACTTCATGCGATTTCAAGGCCCGGGACCTGAAGGACCTGAGGTCCCCTTCATATCGGATGTTATAGGATCATTTGCGCTGTATTATAACTTTAGCAATTTCATACAAGCTCCATATCACCCCGACCAGTTATCCGAATGCTTCTTGAGTGATCCCTGAACTGTTCAAGTTGGTCCCTTATAGCCGCACATTCAGGGTTTGCGGCAAGAATGGTATACGCCTCTGGGAGTACTTGTTCCAGTTGCTACGACGTGCAGAACGTGACATGGGTTAGCGACACGATGTCCACTAAATGTCCAGAAGAAACCAACCTTGGCACGACGTTCCGATGAAGGGTGGGTCTGGAGGATATCAAGATTGATTTTAGGTCCAATCCTGGACTCAATCTGTCCCAACCGCTCAAACATTCTTTCAAAGAAAAGTGAGTACAGAACCGTGTACTTCAGGGTTTGAAGATCCGCACCGTGGTGCCGCCGCGGGGTCGTAACATGCGCGTGCCATGAGACGAAGGCCAATAACGTCAGCTGTGTAGGTCGCGTTAGTATGCGTTGTGTGAAGGCAGTAGAAAAGGCGGCAACCTTCGAGTTCTTGCGTACGCGAATTTGGAAGTTCGAGGGCGAGAGTCTGGAGGAGGCTAGAGAAGCCCAAGTCTATGCCGAGGATCTGCATGGCGGCTAATAAAGCTAAGGCCACCGTTTTCGAGGATAGGCGTTCGGCAAAATGTCGTGCAACTACGTGGCCGATTTCTGAAGATGTATGATCAGCGTGCGAGAGGAATGATTTGAATGGATCAGGTACCATGCGATAGGACTGCGGCGAGACCTTGTTCATCCTGGCAGACCGGGAGAAGCCCAGTGAACACGATGATCACGCCTTAACGCGGGTTAGGACATTGAAATAATGGAGTGGATCGGTCTGAATGCTCACCGGGACTAGCCATAGCGTTGATAACCCTTTTATCATGGACGACGATGACATCCCATTCTTTTTCGGAACCATATGTATGTCGTGCGGACGCGCCATAGTCATCTGCTGGTGTCCAAAATTCATCGTCAAAACCAGTCCTAGAGACGAGGAAGGGCATCGACGAAGCTTCTCCACGAATATGACCGAGGTTGGAGTATTTGAGAATACGAGACGCCACTTTACGGACGTGAAGTGACAGGGGATGATTAGGTGGGAGGATTTGACCGGCAAATTCATGCCTCAGTTGTCTACCTACAGTCTCGCCAAGCTAGCGGGCATGTCAGCGTTTTGTACGGGGTAATGAAGTTACCCACCTCTGCTTCGGCCTCAGTGCTTGTATTCATGAATCGCCATCGGCCTGTTTCCGGCACCTGCTCTAGACTTTTGCGTGAATTGATAGGAGCCTCCACTTTGGAAATAAAGGCAACACACTGTGCAACATAGTAACCCCCTCCGAGGACAAGAATACCTACGCCAAACTTGACTGGCGGGTCCCATCGTCTCCAATCTAATGGACCTCTCGGCGAGTAGCGTCCACCATCACCGTTAGGAGGATCAGAAAAACGAATGTATCGATTCTGGGGCTTTGGTATCGTTGTTCGTAGGGCCCTAGTAAGAATGGGCTGCAATGTCCTGGACCTAGGATATTGTGTTGAGAGCCTTATAGACGTAGAGGCAGTAAACAACTTTCTAAGCATAGACGTGGGTTGGGAGACGTTGGGTAAGGTCAAAGTATCAGAGATGTAAGTACAACCTGAGAAAGTGGTTGCGCCGAGCTTCGGCAGGATGACGTAGTGTTTGACTTGACCCTCCGAGGCAAACTTTAATTGTGGGGGCCCTGGACATTCCGGCTGATACCTTTGAATACGCATTCCAGGTAAAACTTGGTCACTGACATAGAAGAATAATATGCAGATATAATGCCTTTAAACCCCCTCAAGTTGGCCATAATCGGCGGCGGTCCGTCTGCATTCTACGTAGCTTCTCGGATTCTCTCACTGGTTCCGAATGCCAGTACTTCTCCACCCGTCCGAGTTCACCTTTTCGACAGACTCTGGGCGCCTCATGGACTCGTTCGTTATGGTGTAGCGCCAGATCATCCCGAAGTCAAGGTGCGTGGCTATTGGTATCCTGCGAGGTATATCATCTGAACCGGGCTTTGTTCATTCATGCAGAAATGCACCCACAAGTTCGACGCAACCGCATCTGATCCTCGTTTCCGTTTCTTCGGAAACATCAATGTCGGAGATGCCATAACCCCAATCTCGCATACACAACAGCTCTCCCTCAACTCAATATTCAAGAACTACTCGCACGTCCTCTTCGCCACAGGCTGCACCCTCCCGACTCTCCATTCAGCATTGCCTCCCTCACAACATTGCATCCCTGCTCTGTCTATTGTACACTGGTATACCCAACACCCAAATCAACCACCACCGCCAGCACTAGATAAATTATCCCATATATCCCTAATCGGAAACGGAAATGTATCTCTCGACGTCGCGCGCATGCTCCTCACTCCCGTATCGACCCTCGCGCAATACGATGTCCCAGAACCTGTCCTAGACGTCCTCTCCCGCTCAAGCATCAAACACGTATCCATAATAGGTAGACGTGGACCCCTCGAAGCCGCTTTCACGATGAAAGAACTACGGGAACTTATGAACCTCCCCGATGCATCGATGGTCCCCATCGACCCTTCCATCCTCAAACCCTCTCCCGACCTCACACTCACTCGCCAACAATCCCGCACCCTCCAACTCCTCAGCAAAGGCTCCAAAAACTCCTTTGGCAGCACAACAAGAACATGGTCCCTCGATTTCTACCGATCCCCAACAGGACTCACAGTCCCCCCTACCCAAACCTCCACCCCCCAACTATCCCTCGCACATACCATCGTAGATCCAAAAACTCAACGGGCAGTATCTACAGGCGAGACTTCCACAATCTCCACCTCACTCGTCGTTACCTCACTTGGATTCCATGGTGAACCTACCTCTTCTTTTTACGACCCAGGCCTTGGACATCTCCGTACACTTGGTGCAAGGATTATCACAAACGAAGGTCACGCGCTCAGGAACGTGTACGCGTCTGGTTGGGCTGCTACGGGTGCCAAGGGCGTATTGGCATCTACGATGATCAATGCGTATGCTGCGGCCGATACGGTCCTTGGCGATGTCTTACCTGATCGAGAGCCAGAAGAACCGAAAGAGCTCGTTGAAGACGTTGTGTTGAATCCTGATCCTGATTTGGATGCTATACCGAAGGAGGTTGAGGAGGGGATTAAGGATGGGTCGGTGATGCAGTATGAGGATTGGAAGAAGGTTGATGAGGAGGAGATTAGGCGCGGTCAGGTGGTTGGGAAAGAGAGGGAGAGGATGAATTGGGAGGAGGCGAGGAAGTTTTTGGAGACTGTCAAAGCTTGACAGGGCTCATCCTCGAGCGGTGCCAGCCAGGAGGTGACTGTAGAGTATTCTAATAATACCCATATGGCGCCTTCGTGATTCCGAAGAGGTTATTGTGGCATGGCTTGTTCAACGTTTAAAACGAGACTCCACACTCACGTCGCAAAGGTTCTTCCCAAGGGGTGTCAGTAGGTACACAGAATCTGACTCAACAATGGTTTTTTGCATAGCATTTCAAAGTGTACTAGGGCAATCAGAATCCAAACCTGATGCTTCGCACCAGTGGCCGTGACATCGAGAAGTATTTAAGTAAAAAAAGATGCCTATACGTCACTCTGTCCAAAGATGTATCCCTTTGTGCGTGTCTTGATCTTCCGACTGTTGATACTCTCTACCATCCCGGCTTGTGTCCTTTGGGTGTACACCACAAAGGCAGGGCTTTATAGCATTTACTCTAATGACGTCCTCGTATTTGAACATAAAGTGGACTTAGCCACCAAGTTACAGTTCTTCGCATTCTAGTCTTATCTCATCACATCTTTAGGTGTGTTGGTTCTTCTACATAACACCTAACCTAGCAATTAAGAAACAGCAAAGTACTAAGAAAATATTGGTTGAACTTGCATGAGCTTGTCCTTCTCTCATCTGAGGTCATCGTAGTACACCTCATCGATGAGCCTGTACTATGTCGTCACTGTGCTCTTGTTTACGATCGGGCAAGCTCAATTTCAGGCGATCTTTTGGGGGCTTTAAACAAGAAGAGACATGACACCATAATCAGGACCAATACCAAACCGCCTTTTGTTTGGGATCTGGTCTTGGCTGGGGGAAGAAACCTTGTGCGCCCTCTCCATATCCTGGGGGATGCCCAAAATAAGCTTTCTTGGGATGGATTAAGGATGTTTTTTTTTTGGCCGATTCATGTTCAGAAAGCGATACAGGTATGTCACCTTCAGAAATGAGAATAAGATACAGTCACATATCCAGAGCAGAGCAAACAGTGGTCAGGGTCGCTCGAGGAGTTTTTGGAGGAGGAATCATTGCTGGTTTTGGGTTGCTTTGCTTTGATGTGGTTTTTCTTTGACCCCTCCAGCTTTACGACCCGAAGAATATCTCACAACTGATTTCGATGGCTTAAATACTATAAATTTAAATTTCCCACAAGGAGGGATCAAAGTGTAGGTCAAAACCTCTGTCTCTAGGGATATAAACCTTTATTTGTATTAGGGAAACCCGTGCTGAGTATCCTGTACAGGATATGCTGTCTGCTATCCGTGTCTGGGCAAATAATGAAACGGAATGTAAGTAAGGCAGAGTGAGCTCAATATTCAGCTTCACCAGATACTCACTTTCATGAAACTTACTACCTTAGTGATCGATTGTACTCCTCTTGAAGGTGTAACCTATGCACAGTTCAATTGCGGAGGGTAACTCAAACGCTCACCTGCCTGAGCTTTGTTCTCGTAGTTGCACGGCTAAGTGTGTCCTTGTCGGGGTTTTTGACAGTTCCATCGAGCAGCAAGCGCACTAGCACCGCATACGCCTAGTCACCACGAAGCTCGTAGGGTTTTTAGAGCTGTAACAGGACGAGAATAACAAAAGAAAGCGACACCAGGTGCGACCCAGCTTGCGAATCCCGCACCTTTCTGATACCAAGGTGTAAAGGAAACCGGAGACACTTCCTTATTTTTGGCAGAAGCTTCCAGGTGTGACTGGAAGATGTGGCTCGTTTTATCGGCGATACGTGCCCGAAGACGACAGGCATTGTAGGGAACCTATGGCATGAATATTGGCGGTTTGAACAGAGGAGGATCGTAGGCGACCGGGAAGGGGTGCGGTGCAGGGACCACAAACCAAACCTGGGAACAGCAAGCGGAAGACAGTTAGAGCTCATACTGGGCATACTCGGGATCAGTGGGTATTATGTGATTTTTTCATTGCGAAGGAGAAGATTACACCAAATGGATACACTCTAGCGATGAACAGACCTCTGAACTAACTCCCAAGCTTTTAGGCTGCCCAAACCCTAGCGATCAGTTCAGTAAGACCTGGGAAAGCGTCGAATATCAGCGCATTGTTACATATACAGAATAACTTAGGCGTACCAATGTCGTTGGTGTTGAACTGGTAGACACCAACGAGAGTAGCAACGGTAGCCGCGCGTAGTGTCCATGTACAAACCTTGCCGAGAATAGGGAATTTACGAGGGTGGAGATAATCGACAAGCATGGAATCGAACTGAGGACAAATTCGCGTTCAGTTCCGGAGTGATAAGGGCGGGGCTAGATGCGGACTTACGCCAATGTGCGAATGAATGACCAGGCTGACACAAAGAAGGCCGTCGAGGATTGGGTGAGCGCTACCGCTGGTCACAAATGCGGCGACGGTGAGAGGGACGAGGCCAGCGGAGAGCAGACGCTCAAAAGCCCAGTGATAGGAGCCATGTATGCGTGAGGGTGGAGGGAATGATGTGGGATCGTTCACAGTGCCCTTGTAGATGGCTGCATGCGCTGTTCAGTACGTGAATGTGACCGGGACGAAGCTCAGCTACTCACGTCCTCCTGGAACATACTTGAACTCGGAGGCGTCGCTGGCATAGCGAGCTGCACGAGATCAATGTATCAGTTGGATATTTCACATGATCATGGAGGGTTTAACACACCCTGGAGAGCCGTTCTGAGAGCTGCACGACGAGCGAGGGCCCTGGGAAGGTTTGCGCGAAGGATAAGGCTCGAGGACATCGTCTTTGGCAGCGAGGGGAGTGAAATCGGAGGCAGAGACAGAATAAAGCCAAGACGGGCTCGGAGCAGGGCGAGTCTCCGTCCGCCAATCACGAGCCCTGCCTTACTACTGCCGGTCGTCCCCGCAATCCGGGTTAGGGTTCAAGATCACGTGGAGCAAGATGATGTCATTGTCTTTATTTCAGATTCTCCACAACGCCTCAGCCCTCATTCCTACCAACCATGAGCTTCAGAAGAAACTCTCAATCACCATCCTCTACAACACAAAACCTGCCACCACCACGCGAGAAGCGGGGGCTACGCCCAGTAACTCCACCTCTCTCAAAAGCGCGTCTGAACCGCTTCATCTACGCCCTCATAACCTTAACAGCACTCCTCGGGTTGTACTACTCTTATCGACTCATGCATACCAAGACACAGGTCGGCGGCTGGTGGAATTTGATACTTGGTCGAAAACTGCCTACACCGCAAATACCTGTTAAGCATGAATCAACCCAGGCAAACTCTGTCGAAGACAAAATCAACGATCTCGCCAAAGCCCTCGGGATCCCGTCTAGGGATCTCGCTTCTGCCATCGCGGTAGCTGTGAGGAACTATGTACCTCCTGCAAGCTTATCCTCTATTGCAGCTCAAGAAACTGGTCCCGCCGTCCAAGCATTGCTCAAGGAGCCGCCCAATCACAGTGCATCTCAGACCTCCAATGCGGAGTCTGCACCTTCTACAGGCATACTCGGTGAGGTGATCGGAGGCTTTGTTGGGATGGACGAGCCTTAGATCAGTTTATGGTATGTTTCTTCCCTCGAAGTCAAATGGACTATTGATGTTGCTCCTTTAAAAAGGTATTCCTTCTGCAACTCTTCTGGTCACCGACGATATGGACATTTGTATATTAGGGCCCCTCCCTCTGCACCTTTAACTTTGTTTGTGATGCAAAGCATCGGTTTCTGGGTGCAGTAATATCGATTGGGCGTCTCTTGATTTGCTGTTCAATTCGTTGAACCCCCGACATCGTCACGACTGATGGATTTCGTTTCTCTCAAATTCTTCTACCGTGTGGACTCTTATTTTCAGTTAGGAATAATCTTGGTAACTTTAATTGCGGTACTACAGGCTTAAGGTTTAAGTCTTCGGCTTCGTCGTAGGACATGAATGCCCAATCAGCCTCGAGGGCATAAGGAACTTCCAAAGGTGCCCAGAAACTCCACGCCTCTCTTCTTACCCTATTCATACTTACAGTCGCCACGCCTTGAGCCTTCGACACGCAGCCCTACTTACCTCTGCCTGTGATCCGTCTGTAGTTACTTATCTCCTGATGGCTCTGAATATTCTCCTGGTTGCATGGCTCACATCTTGGCCGCATGCATACTTGCTGGTCCTCTGGATAGTGCCCCTGCTCCTCGCCTCCCCGCTTGTTGGACTTTGGCGTAGCCCGTAGATCAGTACACGTTCGTTGCGCAGATGGATTGGAACATCCCTCCGGGTCTTAGCCCTTTGGAACTTCCTTTGAAGTTTTGCCAGGGTCAACGAGGACCGGATGGCTACGTGCCATTACACATAACACTACTTGATGTTACGGTATACTAGTCCCTTGGCTTCCTCACTCTTTCGGCATTCGCTGCCATTACTCCAGCCGGATGAACTTTCCAAGGGCGCACGAGCGACGTGTTCGGAAGATCCAACTTCGTGACCGCAGACTTTTCTACACGGTTCTCAGCCATTCTGCTTGATTATCCTACATACTGCAGAATTATCCGTTCGTCCCTGCCCGTCTGATTGGGAGTGTCCATACATGAGCACGTCATCCACCAGCTTCTGCTGCGGCCGGCATCAAGCTTGTCCTTGATTCACCACAGATCAGTCTCCGTAATCTCAGATGGACGTAATCGTCGGCAATAAGAGGATCATCCGGTATTCAATATCTTATCCTCTGCTCATCTGCCACAGCTCAATCCATTTTCAAGACTAGAAACTAGCTGGTCATCGACATAGTGAGGGTGGATTGAGCAAGGATGATTACTACAAGGGAAAGCCTTCGAAGGGGATATTAAGGAAGATGCTTGGTGTATGGTTTTGTCTGGTTGATGATTTTTGTCCTTTGTCATGTTGCTCCAGTTCCTGTCTCAAAAAGATTGGATAATGATAGAACTCCTAGTTATTGGTGCAAGAATTGCCGGGCGGCAAGTGCTCATCAGATGCTGGGTAAATTCATCCAAGGAATGTAGATCAGATCAGCGACACCAGCTATAGTCAATGTTCATGGATCTGGGTAAGTGTTTCAATCCATACATGTTCTGACAACCGGGGGTGCTAGTCCAAAGGTAAGGTGATCGGATGTATCTTGAATGTTTGAGGTTGATGTGTAGTATGTAAATACAAGTCACGTTGTGCAATCGCCATGTGAAGGCTGGAGTAACATTCAATCAAGCGCAGATGGCCGGGGTCCCGAACTTGTCTCCTAACTAGTCATTTATGTTGAATTTTGCACAGATATCACGGATTCTTGCAATCCGAATTCGCTACGGTGTCAGCGAGTGCGTGAACAACTCAAGATCGCCTCATGATGCGTGTTGGATTGCCACACGGGACCGATTCTTCCAGAGTCACACACTTTGGTTATCTAACCGCTCCCGGGACTCTGCTTTGGACCTAACCACCTCCCGAGGATTAACACCATGACAGAGCGCTCAACCCAATTTTCTCTCTTTCGGGATTGTGTTGCTCAACAGCTCATATCACGTCAAAAGGCTGATGTGGCCGACGCATCTGAACTTGACGACTTTGTGGACTACCTCGCTGAGGAATCCTGGTCTGTCCTCCCTCGTGTGCTCCAGGAAGCCACATATCAATCACGTACCGAAGTCCCAGAGGCAGACGAAGTGGACTTGGAGTCAATCACATCACCCATGTTCACCGATACACTGGTGTCGTATGGGATTGTTGGCGACGCTGATGACGCAATTAAGCTCCTGCGAAAGGTTGTGGAGCAGTATCGTGCGGAGACGTGTGCCCCACCGCCGGTGTGGTCGAGCACCAGGACGACGGAGTGCGAGATTTGTGACAGGCAGGTGCCGTTGACGTATCATCATTTGATACCGAGGAGTACACATGATAAGGTCTTGAAGAAGGGGTGGCATGATGAAAGTAGGTTGAATTCTGTTGCTTGGTTATGCAGGTGCGCGAGTGATTTTGGTTTTGTGGCTGGAGATAATGTGGAGGTGCTGATGAGGGAATAGACCTTGCCATTCAATGGTTCATCATGTTGAACCGAATGAGGTCCTCGCGAAGGAATTTTATACGGTAGAGCTGCTGTTACAGAGAGAAGACATTCAGAAGTGGCAGAAGTATGCGTCGAAACAGCGATGGGGGCCACGTCCAAAGAAAATCCATAAGGCTCCGATATGAAGGATAGTCGTTTTACTGTTTAGTTTTTTATTCTAAGGCAATTGGGATGTAGTGTTATTACTGCGAGCACCCGCCCACGATTACCCCTGTTTCCCACGCGGACTGGAATCGGTGCTCCGGGATGTCCGGACTGTCAGGCACACCAATATCCTCCAACTGACAAATTTGATCCCCCTTCATCGTCCTCAACGACGACCAAGCGACAGCTAGCCGCCGCTCAATGCCATCTTGACTCATGGCACAACCAAAGCGGCGAGTCTCATACGTTATCCCTCCCCCAACTGACTCCGTGCCGCGCCTTCAACTTCCGCCATATGGGACATCACGGCTAGGCAATATCGGCCCACTTCTCACCCCAGTTGTTGGCCAGAATGACTCATCAGAAGCCTCTGTACCTCAATCTTCGCGGCGTCCCCGTCATAGGCTCGGTGTGGCGTCATTGGCACTTGACGCTTCGACGCAGTTAGTAGGTAAATCATGTCCAGAGGGTATCCTCTACACTGGGGGAAGGGATGGGCTTATCATCTCATGGGACTTGGGTATTCCGACCAAGAGGCGTAACCCCAACCAGAGAAACGTCGCGTCTGGGAGGTGGGAAGTTCTGACTGGCTGGGCAGACGATGCAATTGAGGAGGAGGGCGAAGATGACGATCAAATGCGGAGTGATGGAGATATCCTTGGCGAAGTCAGCTATCGCCGCCAAAGAATGCCTCACAGGTCCGGAGAGCTGCCGTATGAGCAGCAGTGGGAGACGGATATCTCTGCATTTAAGCCTGGCACGGTGTGCTATCCGTCTCTCATACTTTCTGCAAGGTTCTAATTGCCCCGTGTCCAACAGCGTAGCCACTTCCGACAGTGTGCCGAAGCGCATTCTGACTGGATCAATGATATCGTCCTGTGCAACTATAATCAGACGATTGTATCTGCTTCCTCCGATGGGACCGTAAAGGCGTGGAATCCTCACTCCCCAACCAACTCTGATCCAACTCAAATAGGCTCTCACAGCGACTACGTGCGTTGTCTCACGTACTGGTGCGACCATCTTTCCCTATCATGTATTGCCGGGTTTAATGTATTCATAGTCGCGAGCAGAAGTGGGTCGCGTCTGGATCGTTCGATCGTACCATCAAGCTTTGGGACCTCAACATCTCGTCCGCAAAGCAACCGCTCGTTACCCTCAACCCGCCAGACGCCTCCGCACCGAAATCATCTGTATATGCGCTTGCCTGTGATCCCTTTGGTCGAACCATTGCCTCTGGATCGCCGGAACGTGTTGTCAGACTGTGGGATCCGCGGTCTGGGAAGCGGACAGGTATGTTACTTCCCTTTTCCTTGTTTTCTTGGAACTTTGATTAAATTGCCAATGTAGGCAAGTTGGTTGGTCATACGGACAACATTAGAGCTATCTTGATTTCGGAAGATGCGAGATACGTATGTTCCTGGATGCCCTTCTTGCTTGCAATCATTGACGGGCTTCTCTGTAGCTGCTGACGGGTTCAGCTGATGGTTTGTCCCTTTCGCGTGCCAATGTTTGGAATGCAGAAACTCACACCCCGTGCAGCTTCTATTAAGCTCTGGTCGCTATCCTCGCAACGATGCTTACATACATTCACACATCACACGGATTCCGTTTGGTCCTTATTCTCAACGCACCCATCGTTCGAGATCTTTTATTCCGGGGATCGTTCAGGACTCGTATGTCGTGTGGATGTGGAAGAATGTTCAGACGTGTCCGAAGGCGAATGTATAGTCCTTTGCCAAGACTCACCTGAGCAACGACGGTCGGCGTCGGAAGGTGTCAACAAAATTGTAGTCATGGACGACAACCTGTTGTGGACAGCATCGAGCACCTCAAGTGTTAGGCGATGGCATATACCCCAACGACGCGCTACCCGACCACCCCCGCCCCTTCTCACCGATCTTGACGGCGAGCGTATCCCGTTCTCCGAATCACCCACTATCCGAAAACGCATAAACAGCAATGAATCCCCATATGAATTGGCTCTTCGATCCAGTCCAACGCACCACAGCCCGAGAGCATCGTTCGCACCTTCAATAACGTCGTTATCCTCTGACCATATTCCACACCACCACAATATTGAACAAGGCGATAAACTGTGTGGAATTCCCATGGATAGCCTTGTGAGACTCGTATCGCCTAATGACCCCTTTTCGTCATTTCATCCATCCAGGTCGAGAGACCCGGAAGTCGCAACTTTGTATTCTGCGGCATCTATTATGTCTGTCCCACGCATAAGCACGTCCACGACACGGTCTCCAGCACAAACATTTTTCTCCCAACCACACCAACCATCTCACCACCCAACCCTTCAACCATCTGCTTCGATTCCCGGCCCGTTGCACGCTTCGCGTACAGAAGATACATTCACGATCCCAAGCACCGCCCGTGCCAATTATGAAGAACGTGAATTGGCAGCGGACGCGATACCGCTCGTGTCTGAGCCCGATTATGTGATTTCGGGTGACCATGGGCTTGTGCGGAGCGTGATTTTGAATGATAGAATGCATGTATTGACTGTGGATACGTCGGGTGAGGTGGCGGTGTGGGATATTGTGAGAGGTGTTTGTAAAGGAAAGTTCGCGAGGGAAGATGTGTATGCTGCGAGTCATGGTGGGAGTGTTAATGGGAATGCTGGGAGTGGTAGTCGTCATCGCGGTCATGGACGTACGAGTGGAGGTGGAGGTAAGGGGGGTGGTGCGGGTGAAGAGAAGGAGAGGAGTCCGAGGGAGGCACTGGAGGTTGTGAGGGAGAGGATTGAGGGCGAAGCGGTGATTCAGTCATGGTGTAGCACAGACACGAAGGCCGGTGTGTTGGCTGTGCACGTGAGTGAACGCTGTTTTGAGGCTGAGGTGTATGCGGATGAGGTTGGGTTTGTGGGGGATAGACATTTTAATGAGGAATCGAAATGTGAGCTCTTTCCTTTGATTGTTTTTTTGCAGCGGTTTGATGGGTGTGTGGTGGTGTAGTGAATATTGGGAAATGGGTTCTTAGGAACCTGTTTATCGGGTTTATACGCGAAGAACAACGGAGGAGGCCGAACTCGAATGTGAGCGATGGGGATGGGATGTTGGCGCCGAGCATTGGTCGCATTTCTGCTCCTCGTACCTCAACTGAGAGCATGCGATACGGTGGTAGTAGTAGTAGCAGACGCGCATCCTCATCACCTGAATCTGCAAGAAAATCGTCCCACAGACTCTCGGGTAGCCATATCGTCGTACACTCATCCAAGATGATACCTGCCGTACCTCCAAACGTGTCGCCATCTGACATCCGTTCCTCGCCACTCCTGGCACCACTCATTCCGCTGAACACGAAAGATGGGCAACCTGGGTTGGCCACGTTGCCTCAATCGCCCGGAGTTGGAATTGGAACTGAAGGTGGAGGAGGGAATGGAGGTGGAAGTGATCTATTGGCCGCATTGCCGAGTTTCCATAGGCGGAAATCTACAGATGGGGGTGGTACGCCAAGTGCTACTCATGGTGATTATTTCACACCGAGGATAAAGCAGGCGTCGTTACAAGGACAGGCGAGTGCCGAAGAAGCTTCTGGTGCGGTTTCTGCTACTACCACAGCAAATATGGGTGCTGCAAGTGCCTCTGCTACGACGACCGGAAAGCAAGAGCCTCAGGGAGCCTCGTTGACGACGAGTGGGCTGATGGGTCGATTGAGAAACTTCGGGAGGCTTCCGAATAAGAGGCCGACTAGTGATGGGGTGGCAAATTCGCCTGTGTTAGGGAACGTTACGCCTGTTGTCGTTGAGAGTGCCGCAGTTGAGGTGAGCGCCGTTCCGTTTACTTAGGGAATTACAACTACATGCTGATGATATACCTGATAGGTTACTAGGCAAACTCTGGAGATCACAAAATCCCCAGCTCAGGCACTTCTTTCTGGACCGCTCTCCCCACCTTCAAACGTTGACGCGCCACTACACCATATGCCCCCAAACACGACGCTCCTCATCTCCGAAGAAGCCTCGCCGAGTTATACAGTCGTTTGGAGGGGGAACGTGGGGACGACTCATTGTGATGTGCAGGCGCTGGAGGAGGCGATGCCGATGTGGTTGATGGAGTATTTATTGCTGAACAAGGTAGCCGCGGCAGCGCCTTTGACGAAGATTAGTTTTGTACTTATACCGTGGAATCGGGATCCGAATGCTGAGCCGTTGCCGGAACTGTTGAATACGTGGGTGGTTTTCAGTCTTCTTTCGTGAAGGGAAATGGTGTTGATCCCTTCGATTGGTATATAGACAACAGAGTAAGTTGACTGCGAGCCGGCAATTGAGGGTTAGGAAAATTGTGTTACATGTGAGTCTTTTTTAGCTTGGTTTCTCAGCACTTGATCTGATTGTCTGGCCGCGTTTGACAGGTCCACGAGAAGCTGGAGAAGATCACGAACAACTCTCGTGCGGCCTCAATCAGGTCGTCCGTCGATGACAAAGCCAGTAGCAATGCAAATGGGAATCACTCAAGAAACAACTCCAACTCGGTGAGAGGGGGCAACAATAGCTCTGTTGCCTCACACAAACCTGAGGAGGAGTATGAGATATTGTGCAATGAGACGTTGTTGCCGTTGACGATGACGCTCGCGGCGGTGAGACAGTACGTATGGAAGCAGAGCTCAGAGCTGGTTATGCATTATCGGAGGAAGGTTTCAGTGCCCGTGGGTCTTAGTGCTGGTGGTGCAGGAGGTAGATTGTCACGATAGTCTGGGGAAGGTATTAATGCGTTTATTATGTTTGCGTACGTTCAATACGCTTGTGTATACGATTCTGTGTGGAGTTTTTTATTGTTGTCTTCATGGAGGCACAGATCCAGTGTTCGTTCAACGTTCAGATCTACAGGTAGCGCCCCGAATCCAAGCATTGACCCTGTGCCAAAAATAATCTGTTTTCCTTGTCCTATGTTGGGTACGCCGGTGTATTCCAGAACACTTTCGGGATCAACTACACATGGTAGATCCAAAATTCACCTTGTGTACCACCCACCCCCTTTTCTAGCGAACAGAACACAACACCCGTATAGGTCAAGTCCGAAGACCAAGAGAAGTACTTGATTGCCTACATGCTATAAATACACATTTGATCTCAAGATAGTTGCAAGAAGAGAATTCTGGGCACAAACCACTAAATCCCGAAGGGACACTGAAACCGTCCCCCACCTGATAGACTTTAGCGTTGAGCACGTTTCTCGAAAGCGGATGGCCACCATACATATTTGAGTTACTTTATTGGAAGTGTGGACGGATAAAGTCTTTGAGGTGGTCAGGGATGATGATGTTATGCGGAAATCTTTTACTTCCTTTTACCGTCCGCAGTCGTGATGGCTTGTCCGCAGGATTATGCTCTCCTGCGATCCACTTCGGTTCGAGATGTATACGATGCTGCTGACAGAGATGGTGGATGCGCTTGATAATTGATCCAATTGGTGGGCCATTAAATGACCACCTTGAGACATCGTTCACGATGCCAGCACTGTCGGAATGTAGCAGGAGGCGTCTACCCGAGTATCCGGCTTGAATCATCAAACGCACTCCTAGCTCCACCGCTGCCGCCTCAGCCCAGTTAATGTCCCGGTTTTCACCAGTCCAGCCATCCTTCAACTCCCAAGCTTGCCATTGGTTTCCGAAGACGAAGCCTATTCCAACGGAAGACGCATCTACGTAGAATGCTGGTGGAGGTGCTTCCAGCTTGATTTCACTGGAAGGTCGAACTGGAAAACAAGGGCGCCTCCATTCAGAGAGCAGTACCTTTTGCACTTCCGTACGGTGACGTGCAGGTGTCTTGTGGGCTTCGGATACAAGGGACTTAACAAGTGTACGGATGTGCTTGTTATCGAGATGATGAGCAAGCTTCATTTGTTCCCGGATTTCCTTCAAAGAATCTGCTCCCTGTTCGGGTTGAGGTACGGAAGGTGGCACCTCCGGTGATAGGCCAACCTGCTGAATTATACCTAATAGAACGTGAAGATATGGGACAAGCCCGGACGCAGGGTGTCCTTTGTTGGTTCGCCCAGGCGTATCGTCTGTGTTAATTCCGCAGTCCTTAGTTGTGGAAACACCAATGGTTTTAACTTTGGCGACAGAGGGGTTGGAGGACAGGCGGTTCCGAGGTTCGACTGGACTATTTGTCTGGCACCTTGGAACATCTGTCCTCCCCTCTATCACCTTTCCACCATCATTTGATTTCTTCCACTCCGCTCCTAATGGACTCGGACTATCTTCAAGATCGGGCATAGACGAAGTATGTTTACAGCCGCCGTTAGTAAAAAACGGCAACTTGGACCCATTCGGGGTGAAGCTGGCAGGAGTCGAGCGGCTGAGTTCTTTGTGAACTCGCAGATCGAAACTCTTTGATGAGGTTTGAAAATCCAGCTCGTCATGTGCCATTTGAAGTGCGCGGAGCCGTGTTATTTGCTCCTTGGCCGTGAGTTGGAATTCGTACAGTGAACAAAGTTGGCAAGCACCGCGATACCCTCCCGGGCGTTCATTGTCGCCTCGCTGTTGTTGGCGAAGGGGTCCGGAAGAAACGAGTCGGAACAGGTAGCGCGGTTGTCTTGGACCTTTGTGAAGTGATACAGGCATGGGAGAATAGGAACGGCGAATGAGCCACTGTTGATTATCGCTGCGAGGTCGGTGGGAGTAGGTGCAGAAATGCGGTCTACCCTGACAGCCCTCACATTAACGTACGTCATTGGAACCTTCTAAAATTGCCTTTGATCAAATTTGGATACAAGTTGAACGTTTTTGACAACACCCTTGGCGGCTGTGTATGATTCTGGTTAGCATCCGGGAGTCGCTGTTCGGCAGATAGGGCCTTTCTCGGGCAAGAATCCGAGGGAAGGGAGGTCGTACGGTGAATGGGATTGGCCATTGCCATATGTCACCTTATCGGCAAGCTCTACCCATTGTTTTACCTTCCTAAGTTAGTCAACATAGCAAGGTCAAAGGAGGGATAAAATGGCAGTTGGCGGATTGGCAGTCCCACGTGCCACCTCAAACTTACTGTGAAGTCTCGACCAGTGTCATGGTCACCCAACACAAGGAATCATGTTGCATTGCTAATAAGGCATTGATACGTTCATAAATTCTTGAACCATATGGAAGCTTTTTCTGTATGTAATCTTTCCAAATGCCATGGTAGTCGTAATCGTTTTAAGGGCTTTGAGGGAAAATTCGGCAGAAAGCAGATTTTAGGGTGCCAGGTTTACCTCTGATCCTGATTCGTGGATGCAAACCAGTTAATTTGATGTCCGTTTTGATTAGAGGACTTTGAGAAACAGAGCAAACCCTGCTGTTTGACGGCTTGTGAGTTTGAGGAATCACCAAGATCCGTCTTAGGGAATTTGAAAGAAATGAGAAATATATATAAAGGTACTATAACGAGATTGGGTCTAACACAATGCGAATGGGGCGCATTGACGGATAAGGTAAAGCTGATTGGCTAGACCTACCGAGATGAGGGAAATGATTTGTCCCCACTTAGGACGGAAGCAGGTGAACATTAGCTAACTGCGGCCATACTGAGGCCGATGTCGAGCCGGAAATGCCTCTGGATTGGGAAAGGATAGACAAATGACAGTGCATAAGGTGTGATTGGCATACAAGAGACATACAAAAGGCATTGTATACATGGGCATCCAAAGGTGCACAAAACCCCAGTTCTTGCTTTCCCTTTCGATACATCTAGCGTTCATATCTCAATACACTGCAGTAGATCGTTGAGGCATGTAAATACAACTCGCAGGCGATGGGTAGGTATGTATGAGCTCCGTTATGATCTCTATGAAAATATGTAAGCGGTCCCTGGGCCACGGATAGTGAGGCTTATGCAAATCTCCATGATACTGAACCAGAAAAAGTAAATAGTGTAGCCCAAATCCTAATAAGAACCCACTTGATATGATTTTCGTAATTTCACCCGTTGACTGACAGCCCCAAGTGCCACGTTGGAAACCCCGCTTCAGGCTTGGATGCAGGGGAAAGCCGAGGGGTCAACAGTACCAGACAGTATGTATCATTCTCCTTGTGTTCCTGGCTGTGAGAGTTCCTGTTCGTGAAGTTGCGCAAGTGTATCAATAGGGATGCATGTTTATCGCAGTTGACTATTGATTGTTAAAACCACAGTTTATCTTGGATTTATCTCTTGTCAGTGCAACAGCCTCAAGCGATAGTAATGAAGCTATCGAAGGCTGACTGGACTCAAACATATTCAGGTCGAAGAAATGATGCGATCTTTGGGTTGACCGTGTTGTGCTCAGCTCAGCTTCCCGTACGGAAATAAGACAACCGTTGGTCATCAGCTGGGGAAAATGGGGTAAGAGGCTCAATACCAGGACATCGGAACATCCATGTATACCCTGGAATCAAGACGCACATGTTTCAGAACAATCCGGGCACTCTCTTGCCCACATAATTTTTACATTTCTGAACTAAGTTGGTCAACAGAAACGTTACATACAAATAGTAATGTACTTATTGGTAGACTAAAAAACACTTTATTGTGTTACCCTTTTTTTGCACCTTCATGTTGTGTCTACATGTAGAACTCTACAATGCAACCAATACCTTGGAGGATTTCACCTCATTCAAGTGGATTGGCACCGGAAAAAGTACACTGACCAGCTACCAGGTTTGCATCATGTCAGAGCAGCTATGTGGGCTTTCTGCCATTTTTCTCATTTTTGGACTTCAAGTGGCCGAAAAAGATCTGGAAAGAATGAGAGTTTCGGTGGTCAAAAAAGTTGCCCAAAGTGAAGATATGATATATGGATATTCCGGGTCCTTCACTACCTTGCCAACCAAACATGACAACTTTTGTGGACTATTTTTTTCCATGACCACAAATGGTCATTTTTACCAGAGGACACTGAAAACAGCCACTAGGCAACCAATGGAGCATATTTACACAAGCCGCTTGTCATTTGTTCCTATTTAGGATCAATTCACCCCCGCAAAATTTGGCCACTTTGGATATATGGTGAACAACATTGAAAGACAAGTTAAGAAATTGTCTAGGCTACCTACAGTGTGATAACAATGTTGAAGGACACGAGTGCGATAAATGTACCTGAGCAGCCTCAACTGGTAACACTATGGTCTCAACCCAAGCTCTTGAGGTGAATGATTTTTAGTTGGAAGGAGGGGACAAAGAAGATAATGGCGAGTCTGATGTTGAGGCTTAGAGTCCTGACACCATTTGTTCTTTCATTAATTGGACCTGATATCATGAATTCATACTGAAAGGGTTTTGACCGGTCGGGTAGCATGGGCAGTCTGAAAACAGAAAGTGCACTGAGGTGTCTCACAGAGTGCAATGATGGCCTTGGATGCCATCCTCAACTGCTTCTTCTGTCGAAAATAGCCTGTATAGTCCCTCTCATGTACCATTGAAATCCCAAAAAAATTTTGCCACCATCAAAATTTGTGTATTTTTTTTCAATAAATGCAGATTTCGACTCCATTTGCCTATCCGAGTCTATCCCAGCCGAAATTTGATCCAGGAAATGCACCATCAACTAATACCCGAGTCGTTTGGCATTCTGCATGTGTGTGTGATAAGATGAGCATGTGATCCAACGTGACGGATGCTATCAGCATGCCGATCAACCATGCCGAGCCGTACGTGACACGTAAATTGGCCTAGAGGAGCTTAGGACACCAATAATTTGGTGACCGACTAAGAACTGATTGGGGCTCCAGGCAGCCAGAGGACCGAGTCGCAACTTTTTGAGAAATGAAGCAGAGACTCAGACTCTTCCCAGTCATGCGGGACGCTCTTATATAATACACTTGTTCCTGGAGTTTCACCGAAAGTTTTCGCGGCATGATTCGGCCCGACGGCTACTCATCCGTTAAGGGTTATTTACCATCACGGATACAATTCAGCGAGCCGGGCTGGTATTCCAGAGCCTACAACCACTTTTCCGCTCAGTTTCTCAGTTCTAGACAACTATATATTCTCTACTTCCCCCTGACTGGGTGCATCTTCGAACGGCATGGGTAACAGTAGGGAGGAGTAGGGCGGCATGCTTTGGCGGCGGATGAGATGCGTGACTTCTGCAGGGTTGCGGAATCAAGGCACGTTCCTGCCAGTTCAGAGTTTTCAAATTCCCAGAATTTGGCAGAGGGAGGATTGATATATCCACAACCAGAGGGTGATGCGGGGGCTTTCCCTTTGACCGCCATCCTCGTCGCTTCCCGGTTTTCGTCTGGCCACCCAACATGAAGACGTCCACTCTCTTTTCGTGTTTTGCTACCCTCGCTCTTTCCACTCTTCTTTCCCCGGTTCTTGCAACCGACGCTGACAATGTGACAGAGGTGATCGAGAGCAATGCTGCTGCCGGTACGCTTCATTCTACGTTCAATACATCAACAAGACGTCGAACTTCGCTGTTTAGACAACATTGATCTAAGCTCCCTCAATGCCACTGCGGCCCTTACTGAGATTTCTGAGCTCTGGGAGACGATCTCGGAGAATACCACTGCGGCTTACACCGAATACACTACGTCCACTCAAAAAGAACAGGCCAGAAAAAGGCGTCTTGGTCGATTCTTCGCCCGCGACCCTGGGCATAGCCCCGGTTCGAAACCATCCCTTGCCGCCTTTCTGGCCGATGGCAAGAGGATTGACGTTCATAGTAAGTGCCCAGTAAATTGTATGTTGCCCTCGTATATTGATGTGTCTTCTAGGTCATGTTACGCCGTCTTGGTATCGCGCTATGGTTCCTGTGACTGGCGGCAACCCCACACCTACCTGGGACCTGCAGAGTTACTTCGACTTCATGGACTCGCAGAGTATCGACAAGGCCATCTTCTCTTTCTCTGCTCCTGCCGCCAATGTTTTCCCTGGCAACAAAGCAGCCACTATAGCCCTTGCTCGCCTCATCAATGAGCAATCCGCGGCTTACTGTGCTGCGTATCCCACGAGACTCAGGTTCTATGCCGTTGTACCCCTCCCATATGTTCAGGAAGCTATCACTGAGGCACGATATGCGTTGAACAAACTGGGTGCTGTCGGCATAATGCTCACCTCCAATTTCGAAGGGACTTACCTCGGTAATACTGCACTCAAACCGTTCTTCCAGGCCATCAATGGAATGAGCGGCACGAAGGTACTCTATATCCATCCAGGAACTCCCTATATCAATTACAACAGCCACCTCATCGAGGCTAACCCTACTCCGTATCCCACTGGCAATATCGAGTTCTAGTACGTTATCTCTACCTTTCCATGACTCACATTTTAACGCAAAGGCAAGCTTCGAAACCGCTCGTACCCTGATGGACCTCACCTTGACCAGTGTCATTCAAGAGTTCACTTCCATCAACTACATCATTCCTCATGGTACGTACGCACTCTGTCATATGTTCCCTAAGCACGCCTGATTCTTTCGCCAGTCGGAGGCGCATTCCCGGCTACCATTGATCGTATACTCAAATCTGCTCCCGATATTTACAATTCCTCACTAGATATTTACCGCACTCGGTCAGCCACTAACTAGTCCCCTCTAACCGTCCGCTCCTTATTCACATGATTCAACTACTATAGCTTCTGGTGGGACTCTGCCGGTCCTACCTACTATCACCAGGTGTCTGGCTTACTTGGATATGAAATCCCGAAATCACAGCTTCTGTTCGGCACTGTAAGCCCTTCTTACTTTCGAAGTTTCCCCCTCCCCTTGGTTAATGTACGCATCTCAGGACTATCCCTATGCTCCGGCATTTACACAATCCGGCTCTTTGGCAGCAATCCTCTCGTCCACCCTTCTTACCGATGCTGAGAAGACAGCTCTGTTCTCTTCAAACGCTCGCAACGTTTTCTCCGGTGTGGAAGCTTGAACAGCTACTTAGGACGTAAAAATATGGATGGCGTCATTGTGAATCTTTGTCCGGTTTGTGTTATTTATTGGTTAACTTTTATTTGAATTTGTAATCGGAAGTAATACTTGGACTTCGGAGCCTCATTGGCTTATCCCAAATCTGTCTGTAAAACAGACTTTGTGTAAGGGGTCTCTGCTCCGACGTTCTCTTATACCCACCGAAAACCGACTCACGTGTTGGTATATGAATAAATTCATCGCTGAGTGGAGCTGGTGGCAATTAAGTTGTGGGCTTTTATTGCCCCGACTTGCAAGAATGACTCTTCTCCAACAGCTTCCATAAGTCTACATATGTATGTGGAGCAGCTCAAACTCTTTGTGTCTTGATACAGGCTCGGGCGGAGTGTAGTAACTCGGCGCCCCCTGTTGTCCTCACCTATGCGTACCCTCAAACGCATGGCCTGAACGTGATGGCGGCCAGGACAGCGAGCACTCGAAACTTTCAAAAACAAACAGATAAAAGCCATCGTTATGGACTGAATGTTCGTGATGCCAGCTCGCCAGGACCATCAGATGGCTGGGTCAGGTCTCATGCTCAGGTCTTCCACTTGCCTCGCACCTTCCGACGGACAGGATCCAGGAATTCTCAACCGCGAGACTGGATATAGAGTCAATGAGTCTGCCACAAGTCATGAGTCATACCTCCCACAACCTATACCCTGTCATAACCCACAGCGCTTCCGGGGACAGAGTCGGCTACTTCGCGCTTTAGTCCTCTCATACCCTGTCGTATCCCGTAGTGCGAACATGGGACAAGGTAGCATGAGTATGACAGAGTCGACTGTAGATATAATGCGCAGGATCTAAACGGTGGTCCGGATTTCTCAAACCAAAATAGGGACATGACGCCGCATCCCTGTCCACATCCCAAATACGGCAACCCCTTAGAAACTGTACAGGAATAATAGTTGCCCCTCCCAGATCAGACTGCACTCCTGTGCTTATTACCACCATTTCTACTAACCCCCATAACCGTGATCAACCAGCCATGGGGACGATCCGTCACTGTCCCCATTTTCTATAGGAGTATCACCTCACAGAGGTCCAGGGCACTTCTATCACCTGACCAAGTTCGTCTCTCGACCGAGTCGAACTCTTGGGTTTACGGCTCAGGATTTGGGATAACTCACTATCGCGGTTGCCGAATATGCTGCGACTATATGGGACATGTATCGGAAGACCAGGAGTTTGATACATCGTACACTCACGGATGCCAAAGTCCGAAATACTTCCACGGAGGGACTCCGCCGACAGCGACGACATGACAGCGAACTTCTGAGGACACATACCTAGCGTGATGATGCTTGCAGTTTACGTCCACTTTACGAATTCCGACTCGAGAAGGCCAAGGAGCTTCTTGAACTTCGAATAACGCACGACCAGCGTAGCCACACGTGGGCCGAGGGTTACAACTGGTTGGTGTATGAGGATCCTTGCTTCTTGACTCATGCCAGCTTCGGTTCGCACGAGCGGGATCCACCAGGCGTTGCAGACGACAGAGACGAATATTTTCCTTTCTTGAAGCCAACTCCGGTTTGTTGCGTACAGACAGGACGAAACTAGATAATGTTGGGTCGCTGTGAAGGAGAAGATGAATGGTTCAAGACACCAAACAGTTAGCCTAACCGAATCATGGGACCGTCTGTCCTTGCACACCTCGGCCGCCACCAACCAAGTCAACGACCCTTCCGCGATCAGCGGTCTAACAAATATCGAGGAGACGAACCTAGGCGAGCCACAGCCCTGAGTCCTGGACTTGCCTCACACCTTCACATTCCATTAAATTTGGACCAACAGATTGGTCCATCACCGGAGGCGCTGCCTTCCACTTCCCAATCCGAACAAGGAGCCGTTTCTTTGAAGGAAATCCGGGACAAAATGAGGCTCGCTCATCATCCCGACAACAAGAGCTTCCTCGCACGCGTCAGATCGCTTGTATCTGGAGCGCACAAGACGCCCGGATGGTACCATACGGAATTACAGAAGGTACTCCTCTCTGAATGGCGGACTCCTTGTTCTCAATTCGGATCTTCCAGTGACATGGAAGCGCCTCCATTATAATTCCACGTAGACGCACCATCTATTGGAATCGGCTTCGAGCCTCCTTGTACTTGTTCTAGCTGAATGTTAATGGTGCCAACGGTGGCTTTACCCAGGTGGAACTCCCAGAGATCAACATCCAATATATCTTTCCATACTATACTAGCAGTTGGAGACCGCACATGGTGACGATGCCCCCGGTTTGTGTTACGAGGGGATCGACAGGCTTCGGTGCATTACATTTGAATGCTCGCGGGAAGGTCCAATAAATGCTTATACACGTAGTTTATTTCCTTAAGATGTATCAGCGTAGTTTATTGATCTCTCTGTCTGAGTGTCTGAGGAATAGGCGTTTCACTGGTAGTCCTGTTGACCTTCGAGGCCTATCTACCATGAGCACTGAGACTGAGGTATTGCTGATAAAACTGTCCATGGACCGATGACAAAGTAACAAGGTAAAACCATGGAGATATCATATGTAATCACTTTCCGAAGACCGTAAGTTAGAGAAGTGCTCTCGCTCGCTTTTGGTCCTCCTGCACAGATGTACTCCATATCCACTTCCGGGCTCGGACCATTTCTTCAGCGAGACTGTGGAGGCGCTCCATCTGAACTGGCTCGTTCTCCCCCACATTCTCTAGACCAGCGGAGTTTAGCTCGCAACGGAAACCTTGCCTCCTGGAAGAATTCAGCACAAAGTTTCCCATAGGCTGTCTCACCATGCTATAAACCTCTGTCATCCTGGCCACATCGACACCATCTTGCACGCCCAATGCTATCACAGATGCTAATATGTATGCATCCTACTTGCCGTGATGAGCAAAGTAGATTTATGGCTACGCAGTTACACATACCTCTATGGCTTGACCAGCACCGCTTCCTAGATGGAGTCATTGCATGTGCCTATTACCAAAGCGAGGGCGATGTTGGATGAGGAGGCAGGTCTGGGCGGCATTTCACTTACAGCATCTCCTAGTACTGCTATCCTCCCACATCCATATGCAGACAGGGGTTTTGAAGTCAAGATTGCCCAACGAGACGGTTTATTGATACACTGGAACACGTCCTGTCAAACTCTTTCGACTGCTAATGCGAACCTTGCTTGCCTTCAATAGTTGGGTGACCTCCCCTTCCCATCCCTCGAAACGACTGAGAACTTCATCCTGTGATGCTTCTTGTACAGCCTCGCCTAGGAAGGTCGTCCCTTCCCTCTCTGGCTCCGAATAGAATGCAACCGTGTTTATGAGGCGACCCATGGAAATAGGGTAAGTCACGATATGCTGTCTCTAAATTTCAACACTTTCTATCTGGTGAGTCAACAAGACCGACGAACCTTGTTCTTTCCACAATACTGATGGAATTATCAGTGTTTGGTATTCGTCGTAGGCTCATTATCGAAGAAAACTGACTAGCACGGGGGTTGTAAGTGCCCGGTGCCCAGGGACTTTTTGTGCCAGTACTTCCACAGGAATCAGACTTCTGTATCCGATTGTTCCACTCCAGATAGGGTGAATGCGATCTTTCTCACTCGCAAGTTTGGCCGTGATAAGCTCTTTGCGAATAACAGACTTGATTCCGTCGGCTCCGACGACAAGGTCGAAATTGGCCGTTGCTCCATCCTGAAACCCAAGCGTAACAGTATCGCCATGCTCTTCGCATGCAACAACACGACTTGACAGGTGTACGTGGGAATTGTCCTTCAGCCCCTCCAGTAATGCTTGATGCAAGTCTGCGCGATGAATTGACCAACTACCACCTGATCAACTTGGTCGACAGATCAATAGCAGTTTTTAAGAGCAGAACATACCTGGAACCGTCAAGTTGAGGAAGGTGAACCCGTCCCTCTGGTCACTTTTTCTCACTTGAAAGATCAGATCATTGATAATGTCTCCGGAGCCCGTACGAGAATATTTGAACGCTCTTTTCTTGATCGTTTGCTGACAACCGAGAGTTCCCAGGAGGTCCCAGGTTCTGTTGAAAATGGTTAGCCCCGCACCAATTTCTTCCAGCTTCGACGCGGCCTCGTAGATATGTATCTCGATGTTTTTGTCGTGGTCAAGCTGGCCAATAGCAACGGCCAACGTCAACCCTCCGATTCCGCCCCCCCTTGTTTGGTTTCAGCTCAAGGGAATGGCAACCAAAGATATCGTTGACTCACACAATACCAAGGCGTAACTTCGGTGAATGACGGATATCCATCTTGGGGGTAGAGAGATGACTATTCGTTGAATCTTTCCTTTCGAATTTATCCCAGGGTCAACCTGCAGTTCTTCCTTCCTCACGTGAGAAATGCGCAGACATTTCTCAGACCCAGCAAGAAACGATGGGAACTACGGTTTGCTTCGGTGCCAAAATTAGGGTCACAATTTTGGATCTGACTTGTACCACCGGACCACCAAACCGAATGCCCGCCACCACACTCGATTGCAAACAAGCATTGCATTAAGTGTGAACTTCGTGCTGAGTTGACGATGTCAAAGAGTTTGATAGTAAATTTTGATTACTTTCCCGGTTAGTTATCTAGCAGCAGCAAAAGATCGAAAAATTGGTCACCAATATCGGTACGACGTAGGCGGCAAGAGCGATGGTGCGTCGCAATCGTTTGGGTGACTTATTTATGAGTCATGAGATGCATTCCCTGTTTGTCTCAGACCCACACAAAAACAACGACGTCAAAAATTGAGGCCGTGAAGGTATTTGCCGGACGATCCGCGGCCAGTCAGAAACCTGGGTGGAAGAGGGTGATTATATCTTCGAAGAGGTGGAAAGGGTCGTCCATAAGCAGAACCTGCATGACCGGGCTTGTCTTGAGGTGCGCCTGGTTTTAATCCTACCTGGTCGTTTTCGCGTGCATTGTCTGGCGGAGACCTGATCATACTTCCGGTGGGGAGTCTGGACTTGCATGCTGTGCTAAATGTTTGTACATGATGCACCGCTTGCACCAATCATACTCAATCATACCATATGATAAAGTCCAACTGTTGAACAACCTAATCGGCAATTGCGAGTCCAATGGAAGCTTCTGATTGTTGTTGGCATCGTCCCAGCGCACACGCCTTGATTGGTGCCAAATCAATTGATGGATTTCTTTTTTACTTAGTACTTAGTATTTAAATATCAATGTTGTTGGGCATTGATTTGCATTTCTGCTCATCGTTGCAATATCCCAACGGCTTTCGCAAGTCTGTGACAAGTGGCACAAACTCCCCGAGCAAAGACGCAGACTGAATAGAACTCGGTGTCTTTCTTTCTTTGTTCTCTGAGGGTTTCGTTAGTTCTTGTTACGTACCTTCATCAGATGACATCTCTTGGGCGTCGTAGAAGCGAGGACTACACGAGTGTCCCAGCGCTGACAGCTAATTTCCATTCTTTCGTTGGCACACTGCTTCGTAATGTCACGCTACTTGACCCCTCTCTCTATGCGGCCTGGATGCTAGGGTCCGAAAAACTGGGTTGTTGGCACGCTCAGACCTACCGTCCTCTATCCCCCACTTTCAACCCCTCTTCATACGGAACTGGCACGTAAGGGGGCAATTCCCTTGCAGACGCAAGAGTAAAAGTCATTAAACGCGGGTTTATAGCAACCTCCACGGTTATCTCTACTGGCCCTCACAATGTTCGATGATTGCGACACTCAGTCGCTGTTCCCACTCTCCGATAACCGTAACAGTCCACAAGGATCCCCACCACCTCGCTCGACCTCTCCTTTTGGTTCCTGGGTCTACGACCCAACTTTCGGAATAGTTCATCTCTGTGGTTGTCGGATATGCCGCGACTACATGGTGCATGTTTCTGAAGACCAGGAGTTCGAGGCAACACATGCTTGTGCTCTCCACCAGCGTGACGCTGAGCTGCAGATTCGCTTTCTGGAGGGCTTTCGCCATGGTCGGGAGTCACAGAAACAGCATGACAATGAGCGCCTAAAGGCATATCGATCCCAACGCAATGAGGCTCGGGCTTTGAATTCACTCTACGACCTCCAACTCAAGGAGGCAAAGCAAGAGCTGGAAGAGCTAGAGGGTGAACTGCTTGCTCTGCGGATTGCCTATGACGAACTTCGTTCCCTGTCATTGTCTAACTCCAATCGGTTGGGCTATGAAAGAAACACTTTTTCAGGGGCCTCAAACCCTGGCTCCTCTTCACCGCCTGGCCTCGCCTTCGACGCCAGTGGTGAATCCTCGTCGGAAAGTGATGAAGAGCTTGACTGGGAGCAGGGGTTGGACAGTGATGGCGACGAGGACGATGCTGTGCAAACGACTGATGGTCCAACGGCACGGACAGATGCCGTGTCCCAACTAACCGCCGAACCCAATGAAACGAGTCAGGTCCATCTCTCCAGTACCGGCGTACAAGTAACTGATACCTCCAACGACGAAACAAGCCCAGTCTGTATTCAGCCCGCTCGTGATAACGGCTCTTTGGAAGTGTACGTCGATGCTTCCGGCCGAGGCATTGGATTCATTTTCGACGGCCAATGGGAAGCCTGGAAGCTGGAGGCGGGATGGCACAAGGAGGGCAGACATATCCAATGGGCGGAAGCTGTAGCTGCAGAGCTAGGGCTCAGGTTGATGATCGCAGCAGGATACTCGCGGTCCAAGATCTTGCTCCGCTCCGATAACCAGAGCGTTGTGCAAGCCGTCTCAGAACTAGACTTCAACGAACCACAGATCGGGAATATCGTCAGAAACATTTATTCGCTCTGTCGTGAACATGGAATCACTCTCCACATCAAATGGATTAAAAGCTGTAATAATCCGGCGGATGATCCGTCCCGAATGCAATTAGGACGTTCGGACGAAAGATTTCCGTTCTCCATCAACATCCCCGCATATCCCCGAGCTTTTGTGACACCATTACCATGACGCGTAGAAGAGTAGAGGCATGCAAACTTTCGACACATCGTTCAATGGCCGAAACGTTTTATGAACAATCGTTGAAAGCCAAGGCTTTCCCGGGTCTTCTGCACCGGTTTTATGTTCTTACTTATCAGCATTCACATACCCATGTTGTACTCAGTGTTCAAATCTACCATTTTTGTTCGGTTTCCAGAGACCGTACGGTCCAGCCGAACTTTCGCACCTCACAACCAAGGGAAGGGCGAAAAGGGCATTTCTCATTAGAGTGTATGTGCTACACATTTTCAGTGAGTTTTCAGCAAGCGAACTTAGACTCTTTTTCAGCAGGACTCGCTCCACCTAGCCCCTTGGCGTGCTGTCTGTCATGTTCACAGGTGGAGCCGTTAGCGTATTCCTTGAGATTCACGTCATTTTCAGTGAAGATTAGGATTTTTAGCGACAGCACATACACTATATTACCTCTAGCTACTATACCTAGCTCCTGGTATATTTACGCAGCTTCGAATTGAAATAGCGTGATCAACAGCAAAAGTTTGGCGTAAGAGTAATGAGAGTTTAACGCTCATCAGGGAAATGGTAAGTATAATAACTGATGTATTCAAGCAATAGAACATGTTCGATGAAAGCGCATCTACCGAGCTGGGAAACAGTACGTACAACATACACGAAGTCGACAAGAACAAAACGATGAGCTCTAGCACAGGAAATCTTCGTGAAAACAATCCTGATTATTGTCCATGTTAGCTAAGTTACAAATCACTCAGTCTCGAAGTCGCGAGAACTCGATGTATTGGATAACTACCTAAGTACAAATCACTAATACAGGTGTTAGCTACAGGTTTGACTATACTAATGAGCAACTCACCTCAGTCTCGAAGTCGCGAGAACTGAGGTGGTCATTTTACAGAGTGGTGAGTACATATACTAGGCATTACGAATCTGAAACAAAAAATGATCCGTGCGTCCGATGTAACGTGATGCCTCTCTTCCGTTGAGTCCGTCTCCCTTCAGATCTCGACGCGAGTTTGCCTGCTCACAGTCCATTATTTTCCATTACTATTTTCTTGTAGCTTCCATTGATCATACTCGCCCCACTGTTCACAATCGCTGTTGTTAGAATGCACGTAGCCTGTAGCGAGGGAAGGAGTAGTGACAGCATGCCTCAGCGTGAGCGTCACGTCCGAACTTCCATCATCATGAACTTTTGAACGTTGAACTTCGTTCACTACAGTTCCAGTCTGTAACGAACACATTAGCCGCGTTCAAAGTTGGCTGTAGCTGTAGCGAGGTCTGAAGCACGCTTACTAAGATAAATTTGTAATCAGCATTTTAGAACTCAGCTATTTACTCTGGACTAAAACTACCAGTATAGCAAAGATTACCATTTTACATACACCCTTGTTTTGACACCTTTCATACTTTCAATTTAACATGTTCTCACCATACAAAAAGCTGGGCAAAGATTTAACTTATTTCTCTGCTAACTGCCACTGCTTCAGCCTATGCTAAGACTCCAGAAATCCCCAAGGGACATGCTGTCAGCTGAGTTCCAAAATACTGGTTACAAATGTTAGGGCAGTGTTAGGGCAAACATGCATCAATCCCGAGAAAGGGATGGTGACACATTGAGGTCACGTTTCGACACACAGACCTGTTTCAAATTTATAATCTTTCTGTATTATCTATGACTTATGCCCTCCCTGTACACCTCAGTTCTTGTGTTATCAAGGCTGAGGTGAGTCCCCTGTATCTTCATAGTTTACAAGTTAGCTAACAAGGCTGAGTGTTTTGTAACTAGTTCTCATATTATTGAGGCTAAGTCTAACAGGGTTATAGGCTCTGACCCACTGCACTAAGGAACAAGAGTGCTGTGAAAATTCACTGAAATAATGTCTACGGCTATGATAAATGACATCCTGCCAAGCACAGTGCCTGAGTTGGACATGTCCAGAAGGAATTGGGTGATATTTTCACTGAGGTTCCAGACAGTGGTTCAAGGAAAGGGCCTGTGGGGGCACTTTGATGACATGAGCCCATGACTGAAACTTCTGTCACTAGTATTACCACAGCCTGCACCTATCCCACCATCCCCAGCACTTCAAGCAGGTGCAACAATGCCTATACAGCCTACTACTACTGCTGCTGTCCCTCTTCCCACTACAGTCCCCCATATACCTACTGTTGTAATGTCCGAGATGATTGATGCATGGGAGTATAACAAAAGCATTGCTAGGTCACTCCTTGCCTAATGTTTGCCAGACTCAACCCTCAATATAATCTCATCCTGTGAAACCATCAAGGAAATGTGAAATGTCATTATGAAGGAGTACACTTACAAAAGCCCAATCACTTGGAGTAATCTTCATTGTGATTTTATGGCTTCAAGATGCTCTGATAAGGAGGATGTATGAATGTTTTTGAGTATGTTGAGGGCAAGAAGAGCAGAACTTGCTTCTATGGAAGTAGCAATTAGTGATGACGATTATTGTAACACAATTGTCCAATCAATACCTCATGGACTCCAGTATATCACCTCAAACCAATTGACAGCAGCACAACTTAGCTCTCCAGATAGCAAGACTATTGATTCCAAATTATTGATCATTATCATTTGTGATGAGTGGGAATGAACTCATCCAAAATGAGCCATAAGGAAAGGTCAAAAGACAGAAGGTGATGAATCATTAGTGGTTGAAGCAGGTGATAAGGGAAAGGCAAAGACAAAAGCAAAGGGGAAGAAATGGAAGAAAGGAAAGGGTGCATGCTTTATTTGTGGAAGTACAGAATATTGGAAGAAAGATTGTCCAAATCGAAAAAGGGAGCCAAAATCGACAGCCTCTGATGAGTCAAAAAAGAATCCATTGATGTCTAGTACAAATGTCATTGCAGATGACAATGATGATGAACCAGAACTTGATCAGTCATTGACAGCTGAAGTATGTCATGTCAGCAAGCCAGGATTATGGGCACAAGTTGAAATATTCAATTCTGGATTATCACAACATATCTCACCTTATTGGAATCTATTCATGTCATTCGAGGCTATCAAGTCATGCCCACTACAAACTGCAAACCAAAAACAGTTTAATGCAATTGGAAAGGGAGATATCAAAGTGAATGTCCCTAATGGCAACACCATGTCCATGTTACATCTCAAAAATGTCTTATATTCTCCTGAGGCAGGGTACACTTTGATTTCGATTAGACAACTTGATGACAATGGCTACACAACCATGTTCAGTAATGGGAAGTGTGTGATCCATCAAAAGGGTAGTAAATGGATGGCAGAGATACCTAGGAATGAAAAGGGGCTATATAAGTATATGAAGGATATGGGAGAAGAAATCAATGTTGTAGATGAACCATCAACATTGGAGTTACTCTACCAATGGCTAGGACATGTTTCATTGTCCACCATGCACTGATTAGCAACCAATAACCTTGTAGCTGGAATTAAAATTCCAGAGGTCAAGAATTTGGAAGTGATTACCTGTGATTCGTGTGCATATGCAAAAGCTATTTGGTCACCAATCACAAAAGTATGAGTTGCCGAACAGGCTAAGGGAATCAGAGATGAAATTCATTCTGATGTCTGGGGGCCTGCAAGGACAGCAACCAAGAGAGGAAGATGCTACTATGTTATGTTCATTAATGATTATTCTCGATGGATGTACATTGAACCCCTGAGGTGAAAATCAGAGGTCTTCAAGGCTTACAAGTATTTTGAAGCTTGGTTGGGAACTCAGTTTGGAGTGAAGATAAAGGTGTTGCAGTCAGATCGGGGTAGCGAGTACACATCAGAGGAATTTCAAACTTACTTGAAGTCCTGAGGCACTGAAATCGGGCTTATGGTGCATGATACACCACAGCATAATGGTGTAGCTGAACATCAAAATCGAACTATCCTTGAATATGTTTGAGCATTGATACATGTGAGTGGTCTTCTGTTACAGACCCCACTTCATGTCCATTAAGCTTTCGAGCCCTGGTTCCAAGATATCTTCTATGGGCCCAGACCAGCCAGTTTACATCCTGATCCAATCGGACACCCCTCACAAGCTCATTCCTCCAGACTACCTCTCCACCCAGTCTCCATCAAGAGCCCATGTTTCGTCCCCCTGTCCCATCTATGATTATCTTTCCCCAAATCCAGACCTTCTGCTATCTTGATTGTTTCGCTACCCCTAGTTGTCTGGATGCCATACAGACACTCCTCACTTTGAAATTCACTGTAGT